>PVHP010047691.1:0-12802 GCA_004024765.1 Zapus hudsonius | reverse complement strand
GCCAATTTTCCACTTAGTGAGGGGGACCCCTTGTCTGGAACTAGGGATTCAGGGCAATAGGCACTGGATCCCGTACTCTTGGGCTCCCAAAACAAGATGCACTATGGGAGCGAGTGACAGGGAGGCTACTAAAAATAGAATCTAGGTAATCCAGAATTGTGTATATTTGTTAACCTACACTGATCTCACTCTCCGATGGATATTGTGTTTGTATTTGTCAGGATGCAGCGAGAGAGCTGGGGCCCATCTAAGCCTACCAACCGACCATAGGCCGATAGCTGAGATTCTGGCAAGAGGGGAGCCACCACAGTCATATCGTGAAGGATCCAAATGGAACCCTGCAGAGAATGACGGGATGAACAAGGGGCCCACAGCCACAGCCATTAAATCAACACAGGATAAGCCAGTGAGACAGAAACCAATGATCTTCGACACAAAGACCCCTAAACTCACAACCTTAAAGCAGCCTTAATACTCATCCACCACGACTCAGGAAACTATACGGAAGAGGGGGCGGAAAGATTGTGAGAGCCGTGGTGGGGGAGATTATCCAGAGGCATGGCCAGGAGAACCTGGCTGAATACTAGGCTATCCATGGTCCCCTGTCACAGGGACTGATCCAGACGACCCATGGAGGAGGTTATCCAGTGGAGGAGGGAGGGGAGGGTAGTGGGGAATTGGGGATAATAACTCATTGTTTGCCCACAAAATGTTGTAACTCATTATGGACAATAATAAAAAAAAATATTGCTTGAGTTAACAGCTAATGGCTACTTAGATCAGTACTCATAGCAATTAGTACATAACTGTCAATTTTAAACATAGTCTTCTATTTTACAGAGGCATGGGTACCAATATATTGTCATATTTAAATAGGTCTCAATAAATTTTTCAGTTTGAGGAGGTTTTTTTTTTTCTCGTCATCTGTAATCTGTTTTTATCAATGATATGCTGAATACAACAAGCAGTAAAGTACTCAGACCCAGCTTGGTCATGAATAGAGAAGCCAAACTTTCCAAAGTTCATCTTTGTAGAGCAAAAAATGTCTGGGGAATATAAAAATTATATCCTCAAAGTCTGAATTGGTCATAATAATTGATGACTTTTCATCTGTATCTTCACAGACACACTGAACACTGTGGCATACCAATCGTATTGGGACTTCACTGGCCATCAAGCCCCAAATCTATGAGAGTCTGCACTGCATAGCAAAGCAAAAATATTTAATAGGATGGTACGAAGATAAAGCCACCTGTTCTGGTTTGGATGTGAAAATTTCCTCACGGGTTCATGTGTTTAAATGTAAATGTGTGTTTGGGTCCTAGGGGTATTGCTTTAGGAGGCTGGGGAACCTTTAGGACAAAGGCCTTGCCTTTTGGAGAAAGTAGTTCACTGGGGAATGAATCAAGCTACAAACCAAAATACATCATTCCTGCCTTAAATTGCTTCTTGGTAGGTGTGGTAGTTTTGAGTAAATGTCCCCTAATAGAATTTATTATAATTGTGAATTATCTTCAGCCTTCTGGCTAGAGGAAGTGTCACTTTGGCCTGGC
The DNA here is from genome assembly GCA_004024765.1 of Zapus hudsonius. Classification (NCBI taxonomy): domain Eukaryota; kingdom Metazoa; phylum Chordata; class Mammalia; order Rodentia; family Dipodidae; genus Zapus; species Zapus hudsonius. Next base: position 11,249 of record PVHP010047691.1, on the reverse strand, counting down.
CTCTTGGGGTCATGATACCCTTTCTAAATATTTTGCCAAATACTAGGGATAGGTATGCAAAAGAAAAGCCTGAATCACAGTCTGGCAGTTCTGCGTTTTTGTGAGTTACAATGAGCTTGCTTGCTTGAGGTGCTGGTGGTGGGTTTCTCTCTCTGCTTGCTTCTGTAAAAAGGAGCCAGCCTTTTTCCTTAACCTCCCCTGGGTCCGTTACTTCAATAAATACTTTCCTCACCAAAATTGTACCTTGATTGGAGATTCATCCCAGCAACCTGTGACTGACTACGATAGTAGGCATTTGGTCATAGAAATTAGAAGAGTAAATCACCACAGGAAGACACTCTGTAATGGGCAGTAATTTTCTTGGAAAGTACATATGATTGGAGGATGCTACCATGATTTGATATTTTAGGGCATGCCATAAAATAAGCATTAGTTCTCTAATGCATCTGACAGATGCCACCATCAGGTCAGGCGATTTCAATAATATTGTAACAAACTGTAATGTTGAAGAGGTCTTGGAAGATGCATGTGTGCTTTTATGGGGAAATTTTTCAGCAGAATTCATGATAAAAATGTCTTAAATTATTGAGGGGGATGTCACTCTGAATCAAAGTGATACAGCTAACCTTATCCCAACTCTTATATATACACATTCATTCATCATTTGTGGGGAGCCGCTCTCGTGCCATAAAATGTGCCAACATTTGTTTTGAAAGTCTCTGCTCTTCCTCCTACTAACTAATGCTAATTCCCTATCTTCTCTGCCAAACTTTCTCTCTCTCGCCTGCAGGCTTTCCTCCTAGAGATCAAATGACCTTTCCTGTGACCAAGTTACCTAGCAACCAGGTTATGCTAATTCCTATTACCCACCCATGCTCTCCTGTATTTAAAATGCTGCCTGCTTGGAATAAAATGAGTTTGATCGGAATTTTGATTTGCTCCACTTTCTCGCGTCTCTTGTTCCCACCCAGTCTCACCCCTTCTCCTAGGGCCCTTACTGTGACCGACCCATGGATGGGTAGGACAATTGGCGCCCAACGTGGGGCGGTGTGGGCTATATGCATGAAGGATCCGGTGAAGAACACTGAAGCGAGAAAAGCCGTGGTATACATAGAAGAGAAAAATTGATATATAGAAGAAGAGAAGTGACCACCCACAGAGTAGCCTGCCTCGTGGACAAGGTCTCGTGAGTAATCAGTGATTGGACTAAGAAATAAGTAAGCATGAGATAAGTTGTTTGAGATTTTAAAAAGAAGCTTTAAAGACGTGAGGGGTAAAGTTTTAAATAAAAGATTTGTTAAGGATTTTTTTATTTTATAAAGGGAATTGTCCCTGGTTCCCCAACAGGGAGCTATAGATGGATATGAATGGAAAGGAGTTGGTAATGCTTTGCAGTTTTATTACAAAAAATTTATTTTAAAAAATTCCTGTAACTGACTTTTCTTAATGGAACTTAGTTAATGAAATAATTAGTTTTTGCCAGGGAAATGCCACAGTCACTTCGGCGATCATACAGACTTTTGCAAAATGATAAAGAGAAGGGAGAAATAACCCAGAACTCCCAGGATAGTTGCAAGGAAAAAACTTTGGCCCAGATTTGTGAGGAAAGAGACCAATTACCAAGCAAGGATCTAGTAGAAAAAGAAGTAGATTTAACTTCTTGGGATAGTGAGGATTAAGAAATAATTGCAGAGTCAGAAAAAACCCAGGCTGAAAATAGCAAGGAAAGGAAAAAATTAAAATCCTGATTAATAAAATTGAGACAAAAAGGAGACCTCCAAAAATATACCCTTCCCTTAAAAAATCTTACAAAGATGATGATATTTTGTCAGATTCTGACTTTGAGAAAATTGAGGAGGCTGAAAATTACCATAATCCAGACTGGCCGCCATTTAAAATTCACCCTCCTCACTATTGCCCAGAGGCTTTTGTGCCATTCCCTGACTCAGTGCCATTTCCTATTAAAACCATGCCTAAGCGTAAGAAAGTATTGAAGGAAAAAATAACCCACCTCAGGGAACACATTCAATTAGAGAAAGAGCATTGAGAGTTAATTGACCAATTTAACAATTTGAGAATAGTAAAGTCTATAATGAAAAATAAAAAACCTCTTCCTTATTCGCAGCCACTTTTTAAAAGAGGATCCATTTCTGATGTCTTGTCAGCAAAATCATTATCAGACCTAAGAGAGCTACTTACTTTCCCCGTATTCGAAAACATAGAAGGGGAAAGACATATAAGAACCTATAATAACTTTGATTTCAAACTCTTAAAATAAGTTAAAGCTGCGGTATCCCAGTACGGGGCTATGGCTCCTTATATGCTCACATTTGTTGAGTCAATAGAAGAAAAGTGGTTATCTCCCGGCGACTGGTATAAATTGACCAGAGTGACCCTATCAGGGGGAGATTATTTATTATGAAAATCTGAATATGCTGAAGCCTGTAAAGAGACTGCGGAGCATAACTCTCAGGCAGGTAATGGCTGGACTGTAGAAATGCTGACAGGAGAAGACGAATTTGCTGATCCTGATGCTCAAACGTTATTTGATGCAGGACTTTTTGCTCAAATTCAAACTGCTGGTATAAAGGCATGGAGAAAACTGCCCTGTAAAGGGGATTTGAGTGTTACTTTATCTGATTGAATTTGATTCCTTATCAATTACATAAAATTCCTTATTTTTTAAAAGAAGTGTTTTACTTAATGTCTGATTTTTATCTAAGTTTAATTACTTTCATTCTCTTCTGGTTTACAATTGCATGGAATACCTTTACTCATCACTTCATTTCTAGCTTAGGCATGATCTTACATGTGAAGGGATTCTCTGGTATGCAGTATGTAGTCATATTTTTAAATAATAACTCTGCCATACAGTCTTTTATTTAGAGAGTTTATTTACATTCAAGTGATTATTGACTGGTACAGACATACTAGTGGCATTTTGCTAATTGTATTCTAGCTGATTTAGAGATTCTATTTCCTTTTTGTTACATTGTTTTTTTCCTTTGTTAACTACAAGTCATTTTTCTATTTGCATGACCTGATTCTTTACTTTAGCTTTATTTACACTGGGGTTGTCATGAGACTTACAGAACAAAATCTAATAACAGATAATTTTAAACTAATAAAATCTTGAGTTCAATTGCAAAAATCAGAAACTCTACACTTTTACTCCAGTCCTTCAAGTTTGGAATTTAATATCATCATTTATATCTTTTTAGTTCACATATCCTTTAGCAAATTATTATAGGCATTCTTCTTTTAACCTCACACTAAAGATATGTGATTTGCATAGCAACATAACAGTATTAGACTATTCTGAATGTGTACATTCAAAACACCAGTAAATTTTATACTTCTTAGATGTTTTCATGTTACTTATTAGTATCCTTCTCTTTCAGTTTGAACAATTCTACCATGTTTTATATTGTGATATTTCTGCCTTTTTCTGTTTGTGTAAGGAAGTGTTTATCTCTTTTTTGTTTTTGAAAGGCAACTTTGGTTGGTATAGTGTTTGTGTATAGAGGGATTTCTCCTTCAGCCTTTGAATATATCATTCCACTTTCTCTTGGACTATTAGTTTTCTTCTAAGAAATAAGCTACTAGCCATATTGAAACTCTATGAAATGTCATTTGTTTCTTTTCTCTTGGTACTTTCAGCATTCTCAGGTTTTGTATGCAAATGCCTTAATCTCTGAGTCATCTCTCCAGCCCCTTGACTGGCTATTTGAAATAATCTTTCTTTTCTTCACTGACTATTTCTTCTGTTTATTTATGCTATTAATGATATCCTTTGTATTTTTTTTACTTTGTTAATTGTGCCTCATGTCTGCAGAGTACAATATTTTAAATTGTTGCAGTTGCTCGATAAAATTTCTCATTGAGATCTTTCATTTGATTCTTAATTTTATTGTTATTTCTCTGTATTGCTGAGCTTGTAGTTTGTTTAGCTTCATAGAAGCTGTTATGTTGAATTATTAGACAGCATTATCCCTGTTTATTTAGTGAGATTTATTGGCATTGCTTTGTTCCTTTGATGATCCCATGTTTCCATAATTATTATTTTATTTTTATTTTGGGAGGTATGTGTGTGGGAGTGGGGTTCTTACTCAATCTCACCTTACTTTTTTGAGGCAAAGTCTCTCACTGACCTTAGAATTAACTGACTGTGCTAGCCAGCAAGCCCAAGTTATTTTCTTGTTTCTGCTTCCCCAGCCCTGGGATTACAGATGTGCACTGCCATGTCAACATTTTAAAGTAGGTTCTTGGAATTGTTAGTGCATCCCAGGGATTCACTTTTCTTTGCCTCTCCAGCACTGGGGTTACAATTGTGTACCATCATAACATCATTGCATCATTACATGCAGTATTTTGTTTGTTTTTTAATATGAGTTCTGGGGATTGAACTCAGGACCTCATGTAATTTACTGCCAAAGCTATGCCCCCAGTCCCCACTGTGGTAGTTTGAATAATGTACCACAATAGAGTCAAATGTTTATTATAATTGTAAATTGTCTCTAGCCAGTTCTGGCTGGAGGAGGTTTGTCACCTTGGCCTTATCCTAGGGTTCAGCCCTAAGGTGTTTCTGGGGTGGGTCTGGAATTCTAGCTATACATATGCAAAAAGCAGTCTGAGCTCAAGCCTGGATTTCCTCTTGTTTGCTAGTTTGGAGTGTGCTTGCTTAAGGTGCTGGTGGTGGGCTTCTGTCTCTGTCTCGGCTTGGATCTGTGAAAGGGGGCCAGCCTTTTTTCCTTAACTTCCCCTGGATCTGTTCAATAAATGTTTTCCTCCTCCAAACTTATATGGGTTGCTGATGATTAATATTCATAAGCAACATGGGGAGAGAGAGAGTTTTGGAATCCTCCCTTCCCCCTCCTCCTATTCCAAGTTCTTGTCCTCTAATGCCAAAGAATTGCACACAGGGACAGAATTAAATTTTAATTGCACATTTATTCTAATTTAGTAAATTAGGAAAAGGGAAGATGGATGGGGAAATTTCCCAGTCATCATGTGGGAAGTTACAGAGTTCTCCAGCTACCAGGGTGGAAGAAGAGGGGTGATCCCTGTAGTCACCTGACTGTCACAATTCCCCCTTTGAAGAAATAACCCTAAATGCTGTTTGGGTACTGGGGTGTGAATTTTGGGCAAAAAAAGCATCAGAAAGTACATATATGTTTAAAAAAATAAAAGCACCAGAAGAAGTACATATATGTTTAAGAAACAAGAATTAACAATACCATTTTTGAACCTACTAAGAAGCAAGGCAAGCTTAATATTGGCAAGCTCTGATTGGGGAGGGGTTAAAAGAGGAGCTTGGCAAACTTGTGTGGGGTCTCACTCCTAAACTCACATATTTCCTTCCTCTCTTGAAGACACCCCAACTGATGTTTGGAATGGAGATGAATAAGTCTCTCTCTTGTCTATTTCCTGCTGAATAGGCCACGAAGTTATTGCAGCTGGGGTATACCTCAGAGAGGGGAGGGTCCCTAGCTAAGGCCCAAGAAAGAGAAAGAGAGAGAGAGAGAGAGAGAGAGAGAGAGAGAGAGAGAGAGAGAGAGAGAGAGAGAGAGAGAGAGAGACCCCTTAGCCATATATCACATTGCCAGAATCCCCAGAATTGCTTATCGAATGGCATTGTAGCATCTGATATGGTCTGAGATGGTTCCTGTATGGCTTGCAAAGCATATGACATATATTAATAAAGTTATTAAGAAGAGAAATATATATAGTATTTAATCTTAATAACAGCACAAGTGTCACCTAGGGTAGGTATGAAGGCATTTAGAGCCCTATGATATTTTTTCATTATTAGAATTTAGAATTTGGCAATTTTCTTAGTAGTATCTTCTCTAGTGGAAGGAATAAACATGCCAGACAATAGTCTGTCTGTATCTAAATTTGTAAATAAATTGAGCATGTTAAGTTGTTTACCTTGTCTTCCCTATATTTAAGGAAGTTTTAAAATATATTTTCCAATTCAACCTGGGGCAAGCCAGAGACAGAGATTGGTGTCACAAAACCTCTTTACTGTCAGTGTGAGCTGCCCAGTACATATTTATTTTAGATTCCATCCTGTTAGAGACCATTTTGATGGTTGGAGGCTTATTTAGTTATAGGATTAGAATTATTATTATATATCTGTGGTTTTAAATTTCACTCTGAGTGTTTAAGACCTGGTGTAAAGCCAAGATTTAAACAAGTATGCCTTTTGGGTGTCACGATGGCTCTCCAAGGAGGATTTGGAGTCTGATAGAAGTGCTTTGGCTTCCTCAGCATTGCTATCAGTTAGGCAGAGTCCAGGTCATGCTGACCTTGGTTTTCCCTTAGTTGGGAAATTCTTAGGACAATTAGTCCGTGATTGACTCTCCTGTATGTGCTGTACACTGATTTGTTTCTGGGTTTCCATATTCTCCTTGTTCAGAAAGAGAGGTAACATCCAGAGAGGCAGTGTAAAAAACACTCCAGTATGGCCCCTTTCTTCTCCTGTGGCCTTTGTGACTCTGGAACAGATGCCAAAATAATAGCCCATCTTGTTCCATGACTCCAATCGGATTTGACTTTTATTCAGGTAGTTAACATACTTAGAGAGTAATTTGTATTAACCCTGTAGGATAGATATATCCATATTGAAATTTAAATTGACTAATAAGGCATATCTAATTAGAGAATGGCATAATCTTTTATTCTATCTTGTCCACCCTTGAGTTTAATTATTTGGAACAGTTTAGGCCATAATATTTTATGACTGTTATTATAGACAAAACATAGTTTTGACAGTATTTTTAGCAATAAGTCCAGCTATAGAGATCTAGCCTGGAAATCATTAGCTCAAGAACCATCCAGCAAGACAGCATCTATGTTTGAAAACATAACAATTATCCAGGAGGGTTTAGAAACTCAAATTGTCCTCGGATGTCTGAAGTTGTATCCTAGAGTAGGGAATATGTCTTAAAGAGTTAGTTTAAGTACACAAAATAAGACAATTATTGAAATAATATCTTAGATAGAGACTCTGTGATTACTCACAATAAGGTAGAGTCTGGTCCTGTCAATTCAGAACAGCTGAATGTTAATATAATTCGTGGTGAATCTGTTTTTGAGAGAGAAAACCTTTGACAACCAATGTTGTTAGTTTAACTTTAGGCACCAATTAGCGTGATATATAGTAGAGATTCTTACAAACATAAGACAATGTTTATGTTTTATCCATGACAGCAATTTTATAAAAGTTTAACTTAAGTTCCTTCAACCTATTTACCTAATAGGAGGATAGAAGCCACAATGGCTGAAATTAAACCTTAAAGTTACATAAGTCCCATGGTGATCATTTAGTAGTATTAGCATAAACAAATAGAAACAATCTAAACCCACAATGTTTTTAGATGTGAGAAACTTATTTTAGAAAATTAATACCAGTAGGTAACCTTTACCTTAAAAACTTAATTTGTCCAATAATTTACATATTGACAAAAAATATAGTTAGCTTGGGTGAGTACCATAAGAATTCTTTTTGTACATTTCTTAACCCATGAACAATTTAGTATTTGTGAGCTGTTGGTGAATAATCTTAACCATAATGGTTAACCTTAGAATCTAGAATAAGGTCTTGGAAGGGCCTGGCAACATTTTTCTTTGGGACAGTTTCATCAAACATGTCCCCCTCTGTATACAAAGGAAGCAATCCTTAGTGATGTCCCCTTTTCTGAAAGGGGGCCTTCCTTAAGCAACCTTCTATGTTGATGCTATTTACTCCTTTTGTTTTATCTCCCTTGTCTTAGTTTTTAAATTTATTCCCTTTTGTTCCTTTTTGGCTTTTAATTGTAATAACCCCAGTTGGACCTCAGAGCAGCTGTTTAAGATTTTGGTTGAATTAGCCACCCAAGTTTTTTGTAAGTTAGCATGATTGTCTAATTGTCTCCTTTAATTCTTGAAGAAAGGCAATAGGCAGTCTGTTATAAAATTTCCCTGTGCTAAGTGGAGACTTTTGGGGCTGAACGTTCCACCAGAAATGACAATGGAGAAAAAAAAAAAAAAAAACAGAGAGTTCTTGTATCAGAATGTGCCTGGTTCTGATTTGCATCTCTGTAGTAAAGAGAGGCACCTCTTTAGAACCACATTTGGAACTAGAGTCATGGGGTGTCCCCTGTAGCCTGGAATTCCAAATTAGTCCTCAATCTAAGAAGACACATAGTGTGTTCTATGTGTTTTCTTGGAGAAAGGAGAGTTCCTTCCAGAATTGGCCATGACCCACAATTCTGAAGGTCCTGCCTCCGAGCTTGAATTCTCCAGATCCCCCTAGCATGTGTCCCATATCATGGCATATGGAAGCACCCTGAGGCATGAGACAGACAGAATGGAGATACACACACCATTTTAAATTCATCTGACTGGTCAGCTAGGGAGATGGCTGGGGACCTTGGATGTAGGTCTTTGTCTATGCATGTTTCAGGGTGGCCTTGGAATTATGGCTCTGTTGCTTTCCTTAAGGGAAATCTATAAGTATTTTAAGTCTAGGAATGTGAAGCATGGTTTAATATCATGTGCTGAGATTAAGAATGTTATACCCAGTAAATCTTAATAGTTACTAGCATTTCTTATAAAAGGAAATTGAGTCTATCTTTCTTTACTGCATCTTTATCATCACCTCCTCTTATCAATTACTCATAACCCTCTGTCATCCTTTCAAGGTCCCTCTGCAATCTCTTCTATATTTCTCTCAGTTATTGAGAGAAACCCCCCCATTTCATAATATCCTGACTGAGATGGTGAACAAGTAACAATGTCGCCAGGACTCTCCGGAAAGGTTTGATCTCTTCAGCTGGTATCCAGGCTTTGGACAACGGCCAGACCCGAGTTCGGGCTCTCTCTCCCTCCCTCCCCAACCCCTGGGCTGGAGCAGACGGGGTTCACCAGCAGCTCTCTGCTCCCCTGTGGAGCAAAGGGCCGAGCCCGCCCCCGCCACTAGCTCCTGCCATTATCCCCTCGTGGCGGATTCCAAAATCTCTGCAGAGGTTTCATTGCCGAACTCAGACCCAGGCACCGGATCACGGCCTCTCCTCAGCTTCGGCTTTGGGGACCACAGCAGGGTTCCCCAGCTGATCTCAGCTCTGCAGGGGAGCAAGGAGCTGGCTGGGCCTAGTGCACCTAGGGTTCACGCCTTTTTCCCCTCCCGCGGGTTCTGGGTCCTTGGCACCAATTGAGTGGCTTCCCCCGTGGGAACACCCGATCCTCAGAGATGGCCCTCTCCACGATCTGAGAGGGGATGAGTTGTCTCTCCGTGGAGGTTTGGTTGCCTGTCTGGAATACAGGCCCCTGCTTGAGGCTGCCCAGCCTCCCCTCAGCTTAGGGATAACTGCGGAGTTCCAGCTGCTCTCGGCTCTGCAGGGGAGCCAGCAGCTCTGCCCTGTGCAGCTCAGGCTCTGCCTTTATCACCTCGTGGCAGATTCCCAGTCCTTGGTGCCAATTGAGTGACTATCCCCGCCGGAGCAAAAGGTCCTCAGAGGTGGTCCTCTCCACGATCTGAGAGGAGAGGAGCTGTCTCTCCACGGAGGTTTGGTTGCCTGACTGGGATCCAAACCCAACATCAAGGCCTGCTCAGCCTCTCAACAGCTTTGGGACCACTGAGTCCCACTTCCCTATCTGGGCATGGGCAGAAACCAAAGGAAAAATGTAACTTCCCAAACAAGGGCCCCTAGTCCCATTATGGAACATGAAAATGGCAAGGAAGGGGAAGGAGCTCATACACAATTGCAGAGAGAGAAAAATATGACTCCTGATCACAACAGAAATGCAAATATGATGCAGTTAAGGGCTGATATGGAAATTATGAGAAAAGACATGAATGAGATGAAGCACTCCTAATCAAGCATAGACTCCAGGCTGAATTTGATGAAGAGAAATATGAACAAATTCAGAAATACATTAAGTGATTTAAAGATTAAGCAACTCAGAGAAGAGCTGGACAATCAATTAATTAAATTTTATGAGGACTTAAGAAAACTAAAAAATGATTATTAGGAATCCCAAAAATAACAAAAATAGATTGGAAATTTTATCTCACCAAAGAATTAGAGGCTATTAATAAAATTATAGAAGAAACAAAAAATGAAGAAGAAATACTAAAAACCTCTCTTGAAACATTCAGTCCCAGGGTTGATAATCTGGAGGACAGACTTTCAGAAGTAGAAGACAAATCAGAAGGAATTAATAAGGATGTCAAAGGTTTTAATAAATTCAAGAAATCAAGAGAGCACAATTTGAGGGATATATGGGATACAATATAGAGGACCAATATTAGAATCATAGGGATCCCAGAGGGAGAAGAAGCCCAGGCTAAGGACATAGTAAATATCTTCAACAGAATTATTCAAGAAAACTTTCCCTATCTAACAAGAGAAAGTCCACTCAACTTTCAAGGGGCCCACAGGACCCCAATCCGACTTGACATGAAGAGAAATTCTCCAAGACACATTTTAATTAAGATGCCTTACATAGAAAGCAAAGAGAAAATACTCAAAGCTGCTAGAGGAAAGCAGTCAGTAACTTACAGGGGAAAAGCCATCAGACTTACCTCAGACTTCTCATTAGAAACAATGAAAGCCAGAAGGGCTTGGAATAATACTTTTCAGGGCCTAAAGAATTATGGCTTTCAACCTAGACTACGGTACCCAGCAAAGTTATCCCTCCTGATAGATGGAGAAGTGAAAATGTTCCATGAAGTAAAACAGTTCTACGACTATTTCAAAACAAAGCCACAATTTCAGAAGCTCCTGCAAGAGACAACCCATACAGAAGAAACAAGAAATCTTCCTCAGAAGAGTACCAGAGATCAGACACGAAAATCACAGTCGGTATGCTAATAATAACAGCACACACAAAACCCTCATTATCCCTTCATCATGGCAGGGGTTAAAGCAAACCTCACAGTTATATCAATGAATATAAATGGACTTAACTCCCCTATAAAAAGGCAATGACTTGCAGGGTGGATCAGAAAAATGGACCCTTCCATCTGCTGTCTTCAGGAAACGCACTTTATTTCCAAAGACAACAACCTTCTTAGAGTTAATGGATGGAAAACAGTTTATCAGGCATGTGGAAGTAAAAAGAAAGCAGGTGTGGCTACACTAATCTCTGACAAAATAGACTTTACACCAAAATCAATTAAAAAGGATAATGATGGTCACTTCTTACTTATCAAAGGAAGGATCCACCAGGAAGATGTCACCATCATCAACATATATGCACCA
>PVHP010047690.1:0-12793 GCA_004024765.1 Zapus hudsonius | reverse complement strand
TTCCTTCCTTCCTTCCTTCCTTCCTTCCTTCCTTCCTTCCTTCCTTCCTTCCTTCCTTCCTTCCTTCCTCCCTCCCTCCCTCCCTCCCACCCTCCCTTTCTCCCTTCTTCCCTTCCTTCCTTCCATGTTTTTTTTTGAGTTAGAGTCTCACTCTATTCCAGGTTGACCTGAAATTTACTATGTAGTCTCAGGGTGGCCTTGCACTCAGAGTGATCCTCCTACCTCTGCCTCCCAAAGTGCTGGGATTAAAGGTGTGAGCCACGATTCCCAGCCATATTTCTTTTCATTTCTGAGAAATAATCTGTCATAAACTACTTGTCGCATTTTTCTGACTGGTTTACCATGTTATTTTTTTTCATCAGAATATCAATGAGTTTCTTTCTCTACCAGTTATGAATAAAACAATGATTTTTCCCTCTCTTATCTTGCCTTAATCACATTTTATCCCTTTGTGTTTTTTTCTAACTAGTTTTCCTGATTCTTAGACCAGCTCTTGAAAGTCAGAGAGTTCAGCATTTTCACAATCAAATAACCAAGGGATAGACATGGATTTATTTTCGAGAGTTAGAATGCACAGGTCTTGGAGCTGCTTGTCTGGAGTCAATGACTTAAATTTCAACCAGTGTGATTAAAACTACTTACTTGATAGTGATTTGAAAGATCCTAAAATGATATTCATGAGCACTCAGGGAGCACCAACTCTCATTATTATAATTTTCCTTCTTGATTTGTTTTGGCATCCTTGTCTTAACAAGTTCCTTTTGAAAAATATTACTTAATTCCGAATTATGTTAATAATTTGATTTGAGTATAGAGCATTTCTTTCCTTACTGTGAGACTTGGAGAATTTACTTCTTATTTTAGATTTTCTTTGGATGCTATGGACCAATCAGTTTTATTTTTCTCCATTTCAAAATAGCAAAATTTTTGAAGGAAAAAAAAAACATACTGAGAAAAAAATGAGAGATGTGGCATTGGGCTCTTTTCAGTCATTTCCGACATCAGTGACACTGAAGAGAAGTTCTGAACTTCTTATAACTGACCATCTGTAGTGAGTGGATCCAATGTTCTCCATTCAGTATTTGCCTTACAGAGGAGTTCAGATGGTCATTTCTTCATAGGATTGGTTTTCTTTTTGTTAGAAAGGGGATATTTTAATGTTAATGTTAAGGTCATTCTCTCTCTTTTTTTATTTGTTATTTATTCTCTCCTTTCCTGATTAATGAAATTTGCATTTGTTTTCTTTTTTAAAATATTTTATTTATTTTCAGAGAGAGAGAGAGAGAGAGAGAGAGAGAGAGAGAGAGAGAGAGAGAGAGAGAGAGAGAACCAGGGCCAGCACCTTGTGGGTCTGGCTTATGTGGGTCCTGGGGAATTGAACCCAGGGCCTTAGGTACTGGAGGCAGGTGCCTTAACCGCTGAGCCATCTCTCCAGCCCAAGGCCATTCTCTTTTAAGGCAGGTACTTTATTTACCTATATGATGTGTAAATAAAATGATCACTTAATATTTCTGGTCTCAAATTCTCTTGTGACCTCCAAAATCCTGTAACCAACAGGTTCAGGGCCTATTTTGTGTTCACCTGAGAGTGTGTTAACTCTAACCTTTTTGTTACACACTTTTCTTGGTCCCTTTGAGGTTGAACAATGTTAACTAAGGGAAAAATTGATCAGGTTTTAATAATCTTTTTGATGTATCTGGCCATCTACCCCTCTGCAGGGAATGCCGATAGCCAGCATCCTCTCTGCCCCACCTTTCTGCCAGTAAACAGAATAGCATTAGGTGGTCAGCAAGTCTATCCCTGCATTTCTCTTTGGACACATGCCATTTTTTGGTTTTTCGAGGTAGGGTCTCACTGTAGCCCAGGCTGACCTGGAATTCACTATGTAGTCTCAGGGTGGCTTTGAACTCATGGTGATCCTCCTACCTCTGCCTCCTGAGTGCTGGGATTAAAGGTGTGTGCCACCACGCCTGACTATGTCTTTTAATTAATACCTTCAGAACATTTGCATGTAGATTATAGCATCCATATCTCTCTCTCTCTCTCTTTCTCTCTCTCTCATGCATGCTGCAAGTGCCCTTGGCTGATTACTAACTTTTTAAGATATCTGTCATCACATAGCAGTTTGATCCTAAATGATCTTTAGAGTTGTGTTAGCTTTATAGTTCAGGATTTTAGGTCGAGAATTTAATTCATTTTCCTTCCCCTGTCTCAGTACCATCTGTCTCTTAATTATCCAGTGTTTTGATTCTCTGCCGACTAGTTCATTTAACTCTGATAATTCACTTTAGTAAATTCCCTTGATTCTTCTTCCAAAACATCTTGTGGGGGCTCCCCCTGATTTTATGTTAATTTAATACTCTAATCTTATACTTTGCAAGAGCCAGAGTTTCACAGGAAACTTAATGGCCTCTTCTCCTCCTCTTCCTTGATTCTTAGACATGCTAGTTCTCATCTATGAAGTGTTTCTTTACCCACCATTTCCAGGCAAGTTTCCCGTTTTCCATCAGTTTAAATGGAACCTTTTAAGGAAGTCTTCCCCAATGCTAAAGTCTAGCCCTGTACACTCATACTATCTGCCTGTGTTTCTTGCGGTCAGTATCTTTGGGAACTATGTTACGAATTTTACATGGTGACTCAGGCACATTGAGAATGCAGTGATATCAGGCAGGGAATCCTTATGATGTAATCACATTTTCAAAAGCTCATTCTGGCTGCTGTGGAGAAAGGTATTGTGGAGCTAGGACTGTGTGGGAAACATTAGTCAGCCATGGTAGTCTGGAGGAGAGACAAAGGAGCTTGTGGAGATGGACAGGGCTGGATAGGTTTTAGTTAAATTTTGATGGCAGGACTAGCTTAGGTATTAACTATGGTAGGTGAGAGAAGAAAGAAGAAAGAGAGAAACCAAGTCTATCACCCAGGTTTCTAGTTGGAGAATTTGAGTGTAGATCCCGAGGGGAACAAGTTTTAGGGAAAAATAATGGAGGTGTAACTATGGACACAGTTTTCTATGTCTGTAAGCTTTGGAGATGGGAGCGTTGTTGGTTACAGGACTTTGGAGATGACAAGAGAATTTGAGACCAGAAATATTAAGAAGCAGTATCTCTAGGATATGGATAATTCTTCAAATTCAATGGAAATATGTGAGATCACTCAAAGTATATAGAGAAAGAAAGTAAAATAGAAAAGAGCAGAGCTCAGAACTTAATTTTGAGGAGATTCATTCCCTATAAATGGGTGGCTGTCACCAAATGTGGAGGAAGCCAGCGTGACATTCTGACTCAGGGACAGAAAGTTTGCAGAAGGTGGAGAGAGGTCAGCTCCATTGAAAGCCACTGAAGAGTTATGGAAGGAACATGTAGCTTGTCTACATGCATTAGTGAGCTCCAGGCTCAGTGAAAACTTGTCTCAAAAAATATAATAAGGGCTGGAAAGATGGCTCAGCAGTTAAGGCACTTGCCCGCAAAACCTAATGACCTGAGTTCGATCCCCCAGTACTCATTTAGCCAGATGCGCAAGGTGGCACATGCGTCTGGAGTTCGTTTGCAGTGCTGAAGGCTCTGTTACAAGCTTTCTCTCTCTCTCTCTCTCTCTCTCTCTCTCTCTCTCTCTCTCTCTCCTTCTTCTTACAAATAGAAAAAAACAATTATAAAAAAAAACAAACAAAATCAGGGCAGAAGAGATGGCTTAGCGTTTAAGGTGTTTGCCTGCAATACAGAAGGACCAGAGTTCAATTTCCCAGTGCCCATATAAAGCCAGATGCACAAGAGGGCGCATTTGTCTGGAGTTCATTTACAGAGGCTGGAGGTCCTGCTCTCTCTGTCTGCCCCCCCCTCAAATAAATAAAATATTTTAAAAAATCAGCAGTTAGTACCATAACCTTCACGTGTTCCATATTCAGTGTCATTGAATTCAATGTAGTGAAAGTTTTATCCAGGGTCACAGCAGGGTTCTGCTCACTTCCTTTTTCTGTAAGTTGCGTCTGTTGTTCAAGGTCCTGTTCTCTGCGAAACTTTCCTAACTATTTTAGCTCTGGGAGAACTCAAATAGCAACCCTTATATGGAACCGCTGGCTGGCATTTATAACATTGTAGAGAGACATTATTTGTGTTCATCAATGAGTCATGTGGGTTATTTTTCTCTCTCCAACTATATTCGAATTTCCATGAATGCGTTTGTATTTTTTTGGCATTGGAGCTCACCAGATATGTGCCTTCTGACTCATTCATGACATTGTTCATCCACCTCTTGACACATGGAATGATGCCTGAGACACAGCGGTGCCTGCCTTGGGTTCTCTAAGTGTGTCCTTGTTGAACACCTGTCTCTTCATGACAGTGGTGGGGTTTTCTTGGTTTTGTGTCCACAGAGTGCAGCATTGGTGGAGGAGCGTCAGAGTCCTCGAGCTGAGACCCCCAGCACTGTCACCGAGGTCGACATGGATCTGGACAGCTACCAGCTGGCACTGGAGGAGGTGCTGACCTGGTTGCTCTCAGCTGAGGATACTTTCCAGGAGCAGGATGACATTTCTGATGACGTTGAAGAAGTCAAAGAACAGTTTGCCACCCATGAAGTAAATATCTATAATCTAGGAGCCAGGTCTAAAGCCTGGGACCTGTGCCTCAATGTGTGTGTGTGTGTGTGTGTGTGTGTGTGTGTGTGTCTGTGGTGGTGGTGGGGGTGTGTGTAACGACTTCATGTGGTGTTTGCTGTTTACTGACTTCTGCTCTAGAAAAAGGTCATGGTGTATTTTTGAACTTGTGCTATTTAAAAAGGGCTTTGTTAGAGAACTGGGGAGGATGATTAACAGTATCAGATTGCAGACTTTAATCTCATGGTCACTTGTAGATTTTGTAGAACCACTGATGGAAGTTAGTGTATAGCCTTGCTCATTTCTGGTGTATAGCTGTAGTTAAAAAGCTGTAGTTAAAAAGCAAAGTGATCGCCGAGTGTGGTGGGGCATATCTTTAATCTGAGTACTCCGGAGGTTGAAGTAGGAGGATCACTATGAGTTCAATGCCAGTTTGGAGTACAGAGTGAATTTTAGGCCATCCTGGATAAGATTTTAAAAAATCCAAAAAATAAAAATGACTAATCAGTGTAATTAATCATTAGTGATTATTTATAATTATATTTATTATTTGTTATATGATTAAGTAATGTCATATCCAGTGTTTGCCCATACTTTTATGTACAGAGAGTTTCATGCTATTTAATGAATATATTACGTGACATTGAGGTGGCATTGTTAATGTGGAGATTTCTTTGGGGCTGAGCAGGGTGTGTGTGTGTGTGTGTGTGTGTGTGTGTGTTGACATGATCTTATTTGGTAGATGGGATTGAAGAGTAGAATTGGTCGCCTCCCCTGAGTTGTTCCTCTTGCATGAATGTGGCGTCTTTATTTTACTTATTCCTAATTCCACATTCATGATCTAGTAGGAACGTAATTAGCACTAACTTAAACAGCAGGTTTTGTCGGCTCTAGCATTGTTCTCCTTGATCTGTTTGTCTTGAGTTACACCAGGTACTTGGTTCCCATTTTCAGAGTCTAAAGCACTGCTCCACAGTTTGCCTTATCTGCACCACTAAGTTACTTCTGTGGCGTTGACATTGAGCTTATGCACCTGCAGACTCTTTGCTTTTGCGCCGAGCAGTTCACCAATCACAATGATGTCCTTTGCTAGACTTTTATGATGGAGCTGACGGCACACCAGGGCAGCGTGGGGAGTGTCCTGCGGGCAGGCAGCCAGCTGATGACGCAAGGCACCCTGTCGGATGAGGAGGAGTTTGAGATTCAGGAACAGATGACACTGTTGAACGCTCGCTGGGAGGCGCTCAGGGTGGAGAGCATGGAGAGACAGTCCCGGTGAGTGGATCCTGGCCACTTGAACTTGACCCGTCACCCACATGAGCTCAAGTACATGTCTCTGTGTCTGTGAAAAGCAAGGCCACTACAGAATGTGCCTTAAAACCTTCTGACTCTTTTTGGAGGTGATGTCACTGGGTGTTGGTTTCCTCCTTGATCTGTCAAGCCAAAAGGTAACAGTTGGAATATGGAGTTGTCAGGAAAGGAACAGATATGCTACATGGGTAGCTGACTGTGCATTAGTATTCAAATCTGCAAAGCATGACCTGGACATATGACAGGACAGTTCACATGGACCCACCATGCCCCACTCTAACACTTTTGCACATGTGTGTGTACGTGTGTGTCAGCATGTTCATACGTGTGTGCATGTGTGTTGAGTCCAGCCATTGGTGCTTCAACAGCTCCTCATTGTGAAACTGAGCTGGAACTCACTGATTTCGCTAGGCTAGCCAGCCAACTCCAGGCGTCGTCCTGGCCCGGCTTCCACAGGGCAGCGTTACAGACACCTTGCCACAGGCCTGGTTTTTTTATGTCAGTGCTCTGGATCCAAACTCAGGCCCTCATGCGTGTGTGGCACTTTATGGACTGAACCATCTTCCCAGGCCCCTCATAACATTTTATATATATATATATATGTGACGTGTGTGGTGTATGCACATGTATGTGCACGCACCTGTGGTGGCCAGAGAATAGCACTGGGTGATCCTCATGCACCTGCCTGTTTTTCCTTGGGCCTCAGAATCTCTTAATGACTCTGGAGCTTGCTGTCATGAACCCCAGGAATTCTCCCGTCTCCATCCCCTCACCAGATCCAAGATGTGTGTGGCCACACCGTGCTGTTTATGTGGGCTCTAGAGATTTGAACTTGGGTAGTCTCAGGTCCCCTCAGTCCCTCATACTTGCACTCAACCTGTGAGCCATCTCTCCAGCTGCCCCCCCCTCCTGCCCCTTGAAACACATTTTTAAAACAATCTTATCTCATAGTCCATTTTATTTCGCAGTGTTTTTCATTCCAGTGCCATTTCCACCAATTTAATAGGCAGGAATTCCTGAGTAAAGAAACAGTGTTTCTGATAGGAATACAGGGAGCTGTGATTTGCATTCTTGGACCTCATTTAATGGATTTCATTTGGGGATCAAGTTTTTTCCCCTTGTATCTATATTCATAGAGTCCCTGCTGCTTGAAGGGCGAGGTTAGACAGGTGTGTCCATTTCTCTGGGGTCTGGAGTGGGTAGCTCCGGGAGGAAGAGGGCTGGTGACAATGACCGTGTCTCCTGGCCAGGCTGCACGACGTACTGATGGAGCTACAGAAGCGGCAGCTGCAGCAGCTCTCGGCCTGGCTGACGCTCACTGAGGAACGCATTCAGAAAATGGAAAGCTGCCCGCTGGGAGATGATGTGCCCTCCCTGCAGAAGACGATCGAGGAGCATAAAGTAAACCTGCTTTTCTTCTACTGCATCAGACAGGGCGAGCTACTTCTGGCCATCCACAGTTAGATACTGCTTCTGTGTCAGGGGGGAGATGGCTTTTCAGACCCACAGATGAAAGTGCCCAGACATTCTCATGGGTGTGTGCCTCGCTCCTGTATGCTTTCAGAAGGGCCCCACCTGGCCATTCATGTATAGTGTGGGTGCATCAGCAAATTTTGAGGTGCATCTACACCTAATTTTGTTAGGAAAGCTGTTGCTTATTCTCAGAAAGGAATCAGGCACTGAGTCAGGAGCCAAAGTGTGGTGGACATTTTACCTGGGTCACAAGGCTAGCGGATGACTTGGCATAGACAAGATAAGGTAATGCAGAGTGAGATCTCCTTAGAAGTTGTAGATCAATTAAACATCTAGATAACTGATTAATAAGGCATTAAGGGTTCATTAAACAGTCCTCAGACATTTCATATTACTATTGGTAGTGTGTAAACAAATCACTCTCTACATATGCCTAATGTCCCTGCATTTCCCCTGGAAGAGGACAGAAGGAAGGCATCCATATGTTATTTGCTTTCTTGACTAGCTAACGAGAATAGCATCTCTGTATCATGTAGCATTATACTGTTCTCTTGTTTGTAGAGTACTTCACAAGAGAAAATGGTCTCTCACTGAATATTTAAATTCGAGACTTTTATTTATCAGTTCTATATGTTTGTCTTAATTTCTAGTATAGACACTCAATTTTTTAAAAATATTTTGCCTTTGAGGTTTTTTTGTTTTGTTTTGTTTTTTTTGAGGTAGGGTCTCACTCTAGTCCAGGCTGACCTAGAATTCACTATGTAGTCTCAGGGTGGCCTTGAACTCATGGTGATCCTCCTACCTCTGCCTCCCGAGTGCTGGGATTAAAGGTGTGTACCACCACACCCGGCTGTGACACTCAATTTTTTAATAACTGTTTTCCTTTTATGGGTGAGGCAGAATGTGGGCTGAAAGTAATGACAGCCTATTTGCCGTCTGGTTTTGACAATGCATTTTCAGGTCCCATTGGTTTATAATGAAATGTAAAGGTGTATAACAGGCGTCTTTCATTAGTAGAACACTCAGGCTATTGATTAGAGCTTTAGATACAGTGCCTCATTAGGTATCCTTATTATTATTGGCATTGGAACTGGAGTGCTTTTAAAATAGGTAAATGGGAAAGAGTAGAAATCGTTTACCTTATTGTTATTTTTTTTCTCTAGAGTTTGCAAAATGATCTTGAGGCTGAACAGGTGAAGGTAAATTCGCTAACTCACATGGTGGTGATTGTTGATGAGAGCAGTGGTGAGGGCGCCACGGCCATGCTGGAAGATCAGTTACAGGTGAGGAGCCAGGAAAGGACGAAGAGCTCTGGTCCAGTTCTAGCTTTCATGTCCTGTCTCATTCTTTACCTGGAAGGGAACGAAACAAAGTGTGAGTCAAAGTCCCTGAGGCAGGCTACTTAGAGGTTTATTTAACTCACAGTTTTGGAGGCTGGAAACAACCTCATGTAATGGGGAAACTTTGGCACAGCTATATCTGGTTTTTACTGCTGCATTTGCCCCCGAGTTCGTGTCCTCTAATGCAAAAGAATTATACACAGGGACAGAAGTATGTCTCATCACACATTTATTCTAGATTAATTAGTTAAGGGAAGGGGGAATTGGATAGGAAAGACGCCCAGTCACCATGTGGTCTGTGAGGTTCATGATATCATATTATTTAAGGAAACATGGGAAGTTACAGAGTTCTCCAGCCACCAGTGTGGGGAGAAAACATGGAGAATTTAACAGAACTTAAGTTGTTCAGCTAAATAAGCAGCAGAAGAAAAGATAATAGAGGGCTGGATAATAGATGGCTCAGCGGTTAAGGCACTTGCCTCCAGTGCCTAAGGCCCTGGGTTCAATTCCCCAGGACCCACATAAGCCAGAACCACAAGGCGGTGGCCCTGGTGGTTTCTCTCTCTCTCTCTCTCTCTCTCTCTCTCTCTCTCTCTCTGCTTGAAACTGAATAAATAAAATAAAATAAATTTAAAAAAAAAGAAAAGATAATAGAGAGCTCCCATCATGAGAAGGAGAGGTTCATGAGGGAAAAGTCTGGAGCCTTCCCCCCATCCCAGCCATCAGCTGGGGTGGGGTAAGCCTAACCTTCCTAAGGCCAGGAGAGTCAGAGGGCCTTCTGCTAGCCTGCCATGTGGGGAAGAAGGGCCAAGACAAGGTCCTTGGGGATTAAAGCTCCCTTAGGTGAGTCAGAGAGACAGCTGATTGGTTCATACCTGACCAGTCAGTTTTAGCCCACCTCCCACTCAAGGGGAGGGGTCTCTCTGGGGCTGCATGACCCTTTACACTCACATAGACTTAGACTTTGATGAGTCCCATTTCCCTTCTGCCTGTGTCACATCACAGCAGGTACATGAGACTCTCTGTGTGCCTGGTGCCTCTCCCTCGCCTTGAAAAGTCACCTGGACTCACTGAATCATGGTGGCACCTCTCTCAGTCTTAATGTAATTGGTTACTTGTCTGAGTGTCCCTCCCCCGTTATCAACATCAAGACTTTGGGGATTAAAGTCCTGCATGAATTCAAGGAGGCAGGAACACACAGCAGAACACCCACCTGTGGTTGTACTTTCCAGTTGGGGCTCCACAGCACGTGAGCTATAGGAAGGCCCAGGTATGGTTCATTTGCTTTAGCCCTTGAGGTGAGCGAGTGGGGCTGGCCGCCAAGCTTGTTGTGTATAATATCAGTAAGATTTGGAAGCACAGGAACTGATTACGAGGGATCCACAGTCCTTGTGTGGATTACCTTGAAGGATTTGTGAAGGTGATGATAGCCTGAAAATTTGGAGAAAATAAAAAATTTGAGATACAAAAAGTAGACATGTAGGTTGGGAATGTATCTCAGTATTAGAATGCTTGCTTAGCAGAAACAAGTTCTTTGGGTTTCATCCTTACCACCACCACACACAAAAAAATTAAAATTAGACATGGTTGCTGCGTTTCTATGCAAAAAAAATGTTACATTCTCACACAAGGCCTATAGAGAAATAGTAGGAATTCCAGTTGTGTAAATTGTATGGAGATTAGTTTTTCTCATTTACATACTTACAGCATTAGTCAGTATTATTTTAATGCAAATTTCAAAATAGTACTTTTCATAAGTTAAACTTTGCAATAAAGAGCAATGGAAATCTTGATTTCTTGAGGAACGCAGTGGGATTTTCTTTCCCTAGAAACTTGGTGAACGCTGGACTGCAGTCTGCCGCTGGACCGAAGATCGCTGGAACAGGTTACAAGAAATCAATCTGTTATGGCAGGAATTATTGGAAGAACAGGTATGGAATAGTTATCCAGCAAGGACAGACTAGAGTGAAAAATAACCCTTGGGTCTCGCTCTAGCCCAGGCTGACCTGGAATTCACTATGTAGTCTCAGGGTGGCCTTGAACTCGTGGAGATCCTTCTACCTCTGCCTCCCAAGTGCTGGGATTAAAAGCATGTGCCACCACACCAAGCCCACCATTTAAAAATAATTATTCCACTTGAATATAGCTTTCTATAAAAGTAGGGTATACTATTATATTACTTTCAAAATAAGAGTTCTGTCAGTCTATAAGTGACTAAGCAGCTTATTCATAAAAGTCGTGGCATTTGGCTCCATGAAAATCATGTGTTAGTTGATCTCTGCTCACTGTTTAATGTTAATGCTTAGATATGCTACTTTCTTTATTTTTTTTTGAACACTGTGATTACTATTAGATTTCCATTGGGTATATTTTAAATTTGTACCAACACAGTGCCTAGCATATTGTTTGTGCTCAGTAAATAACGAATTAAAATAATCGATTCAGTACATTGTGTCAATGAAATTCTAAGAATTTTCTTGACTTGTAACTAGGATAAATACTGACTATCGAGAAAATATTATTTTAGCAATGCCGTTGAAGAAAGCCTGTCACTCTGCCGTGCAAAGCTTCCTGCTCAATATTCCAGCTGTAGTGATGGCCTTTCCCCATCATCCATTATCCCAGAAAGCAGCAAACAGAATATGAAGAAGTAAAACTTTTCTTCCTAAATGCCAAGCAGTTATGGGCTAGAAATATTAATAAATAAGTAGCTGATTTCCCCCATTCCACAGTATCTGTTTTCATTCTTTTAAATGCATTTCCATCCCATCCATAAAGAGCAAGTCGGCTCTCTTCCAGGGAGGATAAGTTGTTTGGTGGCTTACCCAGCACAGTGGCAGACAGTCCATCTTGGAAAGTAGGCTGCAAGAATTTGTCCAAGTCTAAATTATTCATCAGTATTACTTCCCCTGATCTTTGATCAGAGTTTTCTTCTTAGGAATCACATAATGGACTTGATTGCGCTCTCTGAAATATTTATGTTATACTCGTCCAGTATTTACATTTACATGGAACCTTGTGTTCAGGTCAAAGATTGATGTACAATAGTGACAACAGTTGGAAGCAATGCCTGTTGTGAAAAACCAGTTTGAATTTTCTACCCAGTGAAATCATTTCAAATTTGGAAATGATTTTAACTTTAGAGTTTCAAAATACGAAGAAGCTAAGGAGTCATATTTCAGATGACTCACGAAAGCCTTCTAGAATTGAATTTTGGAGGGCACTCTCAAATTCTAGTTATTGGAGGGCGCTCTTTTATTATAAGCTAACGTATTTTAGTCACTTGAAGCTTTCACTTGGCTAACCATTCATTTTCTCCTGGTAATAGGACAGTTTAATTGTGTGCATGTGCGCGTGCATGTTTGTGGTGTGGGGTCTGCGCCTTCAGTCTTGTTTCATTGTCATTGATGTGCAGATCGTGCCAACCTTAGTAGACTGAGGAGAACAGTATCTGTATTTATTCTCTGTCTCTGTACCCTCGTCCCCCCTTCCTTCCTCTCTCTTTCTCGAGAGCTAAGCAATAGTTGCCAAATATAGGGAACGGTGTCCACCTACATACGACTTTTTGGGGAGAATTAGCTGAGTGCAGCTACAGTTGTTTTCTGTGTCCCTTAAAGTTGTCTCACTGCATTCCTAAGCAATTTTAAATGAACGTGCATTTTTAAATCTTTTGACCATTGGCTTTGGATTGGACTGTCCACAGATTTCCTTCCCTCAGCATAGTTGCTTTTTGACTTTGACTGTTGGCATGGTGCTGTGTAAAGACCATTGCTTAGGCATAGAGATCCTTCATTTAGCTCAGCCATTAGCCAAGTGACCTCCATCTGCAACTTGATTGGGCCACATAGCAAAATCATGTCTCACAAAGACAAAACAAAACGAAGGCTGTAGAGACAGTTCAGCTGTTGAAGGAGTTGCTTGCAGAGCCTTCTGGCCCAGCTTTGAATCCCTAGAACCCACGTAAAGCCACATGTAAAACGTGGCAGAAGGATCTCACGTTTGTTTGCAAGAGAAGAGACCCTGGCATGTGCGAGCGCACACACATATAAATAAGTACAAATATTCTAAGGAAATTCTC
>PVHP010047689.1:0-12847 GCA_004024765.1 Zapus hudsonius | reverse complement strand
ATTCAAAAGTCACAGGTTTTCCCAGCTTCTCATCCGTCGTCGTCTGCCTCACAGAGCAGAAGAGAACTCATATTCCTCCTGTCTGGTCCCCAAAAGCTTCTCTGGAAATTCTCTTACATCACAGCCGAGGACACGGGATTTGGAGGCCCGTGTGCTAAGAAGAGGCACGCCATCGCTTCATATTTAAAGAAGGAAGCAGCGAGCTATTATTTCTTCCAAAGGAAGTCATTTCCAAAGAAGTAAAGGCATTGATTGATTGGGGGGGGGGGTCTTGTCAATTTCAGTTTAATATTTGCTCTGGCAGAGAAAGGAAGCTTAGAGACTTCTAGGAACTGTTAATGGACTAAGTGGCTAAGGTGGGAAGATTGCTGTGAAGCAGTGAATTAATGAAGCTTTCATTTCCAAGTCCATTGTTCACCTTGACCTCTGCCTGTGCTGGGGCAGCTGGTGAGAACGCAGAGCCAGGAACCTGCTCTGTGTCAGCACTTCTGGTAAATTGCCCAATCGTAGAAGAAAGGACACGGATCTTCATGATCCCAGTATTTTATTTTTTCCGGTACCGAGAATCAGATCCAGGGTGTCACACGTATTCAGCAAGCTCTTTTAACCCTGCTCCAGAAATTTGTTGTGGATTACCTTCTCTCTCTGTATCTTTATTTGCAGAATAATTTTATATTCGTAGTTTTACCTTCTTTCCCTTAGAGATGGCCCAACATTGTATCTGTTTTAGGACTCACATGCAATCTAGCTCCACCGTTGTGTAAGAATGAGTAACTGTCATCGTAACTCATTGCCTAGTCTCGGTATCTCACCTCCTTATTTGGGGGTTCTGTTTTCATGTTTAAAACAGGTGATAATAATCCTTCCTTCTTTCAGTCAAGCTATAGAATTAAAATTTGGAAAAGTATAGTGTGCTTGTATATGTGCCCATGTATGGGTGCATGTGTGTGCCCATGTATGGGAGAGGTTGGCAGGGCCAGCAAGAGTGATATTATGGCTTAGGTTCAAGACTGTCCTTGTAGCAGAAAAGAGATGGCTATATTTTAAAAAATATTTTATTTATTCATTTTTCAAGCAGGTAAAGAGAGAGAGGAGAAAGAGAGAGAGAGTGTGTGCACCAGGGCCACCACCTGTGGGTCTGGTTTATGTGGGTCCTGGGGAATTGAACCCGGGGCCTTAGGCACTGTAGGCAAGTGCCTTAACTGCTGAGCCATCTCTCCAGCCCGATGGCTGCATTTTTTGTTTCTATAACTAAAGGATTGCAATGCCCTAACCTGGCAAGATGTTTGTGGTTCCTCAAAGTTTATATATATATATATATATATATATATATATATATATATATATATATATATATATATATATATATATATATATATATATATATGTAGAGAGAGAGATACATATATATCTCTGATTGCAAGTAAATACATAAAAATATTTCAAGGGCACATATGAATATGTGACCCTTTTGCTTAAAGCATTCTCCATCATTCTCAGAAAGGAAGCCAAAATCCCTACCACATCCACAAAGCTTGGAACTGCCTCCTCCATGAGACAGTCTCTCAGACTGGTCATGCTTCTGCTTGAACTCCCTGCTTGCTCGAGGTTCTGTTGTCACTTGTCTAACCTAAATAGATAAGACTGAGATTAGTCTGTCATGTACTACACACACACACACACACACACACACACACACACACACACACGTATATAACTTTATAAGAGACCTTCAAATTATTTTCCAAAGTATCTCTACCACTTTACATTCCTCTCAGCAACATATAAAAGTTCCTTCAAAAAAACAGATGCTTTGGGGGGTTGGAGAGAGGGCTCAGCGGTTAAGGTGCTTGTCTACAAAGCCCAACAACCTGGGTTCGATTCCCTAGTACCCACATCAGTACCCACATAAAGCCAGATGTGCAGGGTGGCACATGTGTCCAGAGCTTGTTTGCAGCAGCTAAAGACCCTGGTGCACCTCTCTTTGTCTGTCTGTCTGTCTGTCTCTCTCTCTATCTCTCTCTCTCTGCAGCATAAAAAAATTAAAAAGATGCTTAGAACCTTTGTTAGCATTTTTATAGATTTGTCATATATATACACATATATGCTTATATGTGTATATATATTATTCTGGTTTTAAGCTAATATATAAGCATATATATATATATATATATATATATATATATATATGAGGTTCTACCAACACGCCCAGGAAATCAATGTTACTTTTTGAACTCACTTCAGTGAGCGTTTTCTGTTCTGATGTCTCCCACTCACCCTCCAGCCTTCATGAAAGCACAGGGGATTTAACATGCTTAACCACAGACATTGTTTTTCAGACTGAACTGATAAAATTACAGTGGCTTCAAAGTCTCGCCATCCTTACCCCAACCACACTGCTCTGCTGGAATCTAAGTAGTGAGTGTAGATGAAGGTCACAGGTGTAGAAATGTTGCCAGGGGTAGAGTCACAGAGAGCGCAAAGACTGCTGGGAATAGAAGGTTGGTTAAGATATTTTCCAAACCAGTTTCTAGTCTAGCTCTGCAGAAAACTCCCACTGAATTGTTTGGTACACC
The DNA here is from genome assembly GCA_004024765.1 of Zapus hudsonius. NCBI lineage: Eukaryota > Metazoa > Chordata > Mammalia > Rodentia > Dipodidae > Zapus > Zapus hudsonius. The sequence continues at coordinate 10,271 of PVHP010047689.1, read as the reverse complement.
TCCTCCCCAGCACCAAACCTACAGTCCGAGCTAGGAGACACTGTCTCTGACCATCGCACTTCACAATGTTGAGTATTACAGCGTAAGGGTGACCACAGCACACCAGCATGCAAAGGGCCAGTACTCTTTACAATTTGCTTCTTATTGAATCAGAATACTCCAGTGAGAACGTTTTTGACTAATAATGTAACAGAAAGCTGACTTGGGAGCTAATTTTCACTAAGGTAACCTTAATGACTCACTGGAAGCTATAAATAGAACTGAGTTTGAACTTGTGTCCACAAGTATCCTGTTATTTCCATGAACTAATTTCCATGTTACTAATGACTGAACATAGCCTGAACACAGGCATTTTCACAACTAAGGCTGCGTGTGGACACAGACGACTGACAAGAACTGTGTCCTAAAGTCAGACTTGCCAGTATGTCCCTTACAGCCTTTGAAGTAATTGTCTTTCCTTTTCAAAAATCATCAGTGTTGGGCTCAAGAGATGGCTCAGTGGTTAAGGCACTAGTCTGCAAAGTCTGATGACCCAGATTACATTCCCCAGTGACCACATAAAGCCAGATGCACAAGGTGGCACATGCATCTGGAGTTCATTTGCAGCGGCTGGAGGCCCTGGTGTGCCCATTATCTCTGTGCGTCTCTCTGTCTCTCTTCTCTCTGTCTCTCTCTGTATGCAAATAACTAATTAGATATTTTTAAAAATCATCAATATGTACACCAGCCACATTTGTCTAGTTCTCTCTGGTGAGAAATCCTAGATAATAATGCTTGAGTCAGTTGTTAATTTTTCTTAATTTTTACTTCGCTCCTTCCTAGTACAAAGCACTATGTGTTGCATAGAACAATGAGATACTCATTATGGAGCTCCATCATTATTTATTAGATGGGTAGATGTGCACGGAATACATTCAAATACATTTCCAACAGAATAAGCATTTAAATGTTCCATTCATCAAACTATATCTCAAAATCTAGACACGATAATAAACACCTATAATTCCAGCATTCAGAGGGATGGTGAACTTGAGACCAGTCTACATGACTCAGAGAATGTGAGGCCAACCTGAGTTAAGGAGTGAGACCTTAATCTCAAAACACAACAAAATGTCTACCATTTTCATCACCCCTGCCCCACTCATCTGTGAGAAGAAGATGAAGTGTCTTCAAGTGAGGAACCACAGCTGAGGTCCAGCTTCACACCCACTCCCAGGGAAGGCTGGAAGACAGAAGGAGGGCTGACAAAAGAGAGGTGGTAAGGAATGTTCTAGAACATAAAGTCCTACTAGGCAAGGCGGCAGAACCATCCACTCCAAGCATCTCTAAAGGCCCCAAGGTCTGGGGAGAAGGTCCATAAAGGGAAGTCAAAAATCAGAAAGTAAATGGTCTTTCCTACAAGTTTGTGGGGTTGGCCTCCCTCATCTCCTGCCTAGTCCTCAGCAAATGCTCCGAGGCCCGAGTCACTCTGAGAAGGCAGAGAAAGATGGGAAACGATTGTGGTGAGCTCTAATTTCCTCTTACTGCCCATGTTCAGATGCTATCTGAGTACCCAGCAGGGGCTCACCTCTCCTTCTCCCTCCCTGATGATGTAAGAACAAAGCAGCCTTCCTTTGCGGGTACCATCCTTCTCTGGTTTTAGGGAAATCCCCTCTGCCTTCTGCCCTTTCGCAATTTTTAAAAATTAGTTTTATTTATTTATTTGTAAGCAGAGAGAGAGAGAGAGAGAGAGAGAAAAGAGAGAATGGGCATGCCAGGGCCTCCAGCCACTGCCAATGAACTCCAGATGTGTGTACCACTTTGTGCATCTGGCTTTATGTGGATACTGGGGAATTGAACCCAGGTCATTAGGCTTTGCAGGCAAACACCTTAACTGCTGAGCCACCTCTCCAGACCACTTTGCACGATTTTATTAATGAAACTTAGTAGGAAGATGGAAAAGATGGCCAAGGAGAAGTCAAATACCTAAAGTTGCGCCGTTAGTCCACGTGAGGAGGCTCCGTTTCGGGAAAGGAAGAAAATGTAGAGAAAAGAGCCCCCTGGGATATTTTGTCCAGGGTCGATGGAAAGTCGTAACAAGCTCAAAGTCTATGTTCTTCAAATTCTAAAGTTCAGTCCTAGCTAAGATGTGCCAGCCTGGGGGTGCTGTCTACTTTTCCAGAAAGATCCTGTCCCCCACCACAATGGTGGCTTAGGACACAGCTCCATATTGAGCCCAGTCCCCAGCTTTGGCTCATCCCCCTCCCACACCAGCCAGGAGCACAGGAATCTCAGAAGAGGACGGTCATGTAGGAGGTCTGACAGATGACTAACAGCTCAAGTGACAGTGAAGTCAAAAACAGGAAACGTGAAGCTCTAGAGGTGACTTAAAGTAACAGAGCCTAGAGGAAGATGTGACGATATGGATAGAGGATAGATGTTTATGCAGGTCTCCCGTCGCTTGCCTCTGCTTCCTCCTTTAAAGATATAGAAAAGTCCAGAACGAAGGTCTCATACATCATTGTCCTGTGCACTTTTACCTCGCACCTCACTATCCTGTCTCTTGGGGACATCTAGCTAGCTTTTTTCTCCTAGCTGAAGACTTGGCCATACTCCAACAGAGCTAGGGCTATATGAATATTGGTCTTTTTCCCCTGGTGTATATTTATTCTAATAAATGAGATTTCATCTATGTGGATGCTGCAATACACAGTTGTATCTCCATTAGTTAAAAGGTAAAAATCTGGTCTGGAGAGATGGCTCAGCGGTTAAGGTGCTTATCTACAAAACTTACCTACCAGAGTTCGATTCCCCAGTATCCACATAAAGCCAAGATGCACCACCCCTCAGCGGGACACTCCTTCCCATTAAGAAGTCACATGAGGGGACATTTTAAAAATGCATGTCTGAGACCCCGTGGTCAAGACACTAATGCTGTGGGCATGCATGCGAACATTTTTTCAAAACTTCCCGGCTACTTCATTCCTAGGTATTTATCAAAAGAAAAAGAAAACGTGTTCACACAAGAAGCTATACATGAATGGTTATAGTAACTTCATTCATAATGATCCAAAGCTGGGGAGAACCCAAATGTCTCTCACCCGGATGATGTGTCAATAGACGGAGCTATATGTACGTGGTGGAATAGTCCCCAGCACTTGCAAGGAACACAACACAATAAAGGTAACTCTCCAGAACATTATACAAAACCTATGGACAATAGAACCAGACTGTATAGCTTGTATGTGACATTTTGGAAAACACAGAACTGCAGTGTCCAGCTGGAGAGATGGCTCAGTGGTTAAGGCATTTGCCTGAAAAGCCTAATGACCCGGGTTCGGTCTCCCCAGGACCCACGTAAAGCCAGACACACAAAGTGGCGCATGCATCTGGAGTTTATTTGCAGCAGCTGGAGGCCCTGGTGCACTCATTCTCTCTGTCTGTCTCTCTTCTGTCTGTCTGTCTGTTGTCTCTCTCTCTCTCTCTCTCTCTCTCTCTCTCTCTCTCTCTCTCTCCCTCTGCTTGCAAATATATATTAAACTACAGTGACAAAAAAAGAGATTTTTAGTGGTTTCTAGGGTGGAAGGGAGGGAGCAGGAGCATGTTTGCAGTGACAATGGAGCTGCTGTACTTCTTGCTTTGTGATGGCGTGGCAAGCATCTCTGACAACGGACAGAACTTGAACCAAAAAGAGCGAATTGTTCTAGATTTATAGTTTAAAATCAACTTCAGACTTTTAACCTCTCTGTTTGGCTGTGAGTGAGCACTCTATTGGGAGGTGAGTGCAAGGGTCACACTGGACGATCTAACTATTCTGTCACCCAGTCAAGCTAACCTTTGGACACTTGGAAGCCATCAGCTTGCCGTGACCATTTCCCTGGTTATCCTCATGGCATTGGGATATTTTTCTGAGACTAGAAGAAGCAAGCAACCTGTCATCATCCTGGATGAATCATAGTGCCTGATCTGCACAGCAGCTTGCTTTTGGCATTTGTCAAAATGAAACCCTCACAGAGAATGATGCATTCAAAATTTTCTTTTTAAAACATTAGTATTTATTTATTTAGGAGATAGAGAGAAGAGAGAACATGGGCACTCCAGGGCCGCCTGCTACTGCAAACAAACCCCAGACACAGGCACCGCATTACATCCGGCTTTACATGAGTACTCGGGAATCGAACGTGGGCCAGTAGGCTTTGCAGGCAAGCGCCTTAACTGCTGAGCCATCGCTCCAACCCATCCATGAGTAATTTTCTTTAAGTGGTGAGTTATATTTTGACTATCATATTAATTTCAATCAAATTAATAGGGTGATAGGTGAGTAAAGCATCATATTTAACAATGGAATTTCAGATTAACTCCAAATTGAAACAAAAAGAAAATAGCAGGGTTTATACGATTAACTCTGAACATCCTAACCAATGCCAGTGCAGATGATTTTGAGTAATTGTTTTCTCTCTGCGTGTGCACAGGATGTATGCAAATGTGTGTACAAATACGCACACTTTGTGTGCACACAAGTGGAAGCCAGAGGACAGTACCTGGTATTTCCCTCTATTACTATTCCACTTTATTTCTGGGGACAGACTCACTGAATCTGGAGCTCAGTGGGTTTTGGCTAAAGTAGCTGACCCCCTGCCTCCGCACAGCCATGCCCAGCTTTTGACATGGGTCCTGGGGATGAAACTCGAGTCCTCGTGCACATGAGCAAGTGCTCTTACTCCCTGAGCCATTTCCCAGGATTCCATTTTGAGGATTTTCACAAGCGCAGATAACAATTCGATGGAAAGAACACAAGAGGTTTCCTTGGCAAGGATCCAAAGTGAGTCACTGGCATTTTTGACAATGGGCTTTCTATAAAACCCCGGGGGACGTAACTCAAACATTAACACCATGGGGAGAATGTGGAAATACTGTGTAAATGTTTTGTGTGTAATAAATCTCATTAATTATGAGACAAATCTCACTTTTTTAAAAAGAAGCCATTTCCTGCTACAGGGGATCATCCACCGAGAGCAGCATGCTAAGTTTTCAGCCAACACAAACACAAGACACAAGAAGAGCAATAGAAATAAGTAGCTAATGTTTTCATTGCAAGATGAAGACGCTTGCAGCTTTGGCACACAGAAAACCATCACCTCCCTGGAGTGTGAACCAGAGCCCATCTGACTTTTCTTTTTTCTTTATTATCTGTAATTAGATACATTGAATGAGCAAATAACGGGTTGATATCCCCACTTCCCCAATTTCCCTCTTCCCTGTCCTCAATCAGCTGGATATCCTCCTCTGTGGGCAAACTGGATCAGTCCATGGGGCAGGGGTTATAGATAGCCTAGGAGTCAACCCGTTCCACCCCCTTTTGTATGTTGTTATTGAGGGAGGCCATGTTGCTGGGAGTTCTCCCCCACCATGGCTCTTACAATTTTTCCGCCCCCTCTTCTGCTCAGTTCCCTGAGACATGGTGGGTGAGTGTTAAGGCTGCTTTATTGTTGAGGCCTGAGGGGGGGATCTTTGTACTTCTGCTTTAGGTTGTGTTGAAATCACTGCTGTCTGGCTGGCTTATCCTGTGTTGACTGACTGGCTGTGGTTGTGGGTCTCTTTGTGGGGTCCTATATGAATCCTTCATGAAAGATCTGGTGTGGCTCATCTCTTGCTTGGGTGTCAGCTATCAGCCTGTGAAACACACCAGGAACCAGAATCCTGGGCCCCCAAAGAGTGACGCACTATACGAGTGATTTACAAAGAGGCTACTAACAGAATCTAGCCAATTCAGAACTGTAACCTACACTGATCTCACTCTCTGATGGAGATTCTGTTTGTATTTTTCAGAAGGCAGAGAGAGAGAGAGAGAGAGAGAGAGAGAGAGAGAGAGAGAGAGAGCTATGGATCCTCCAACCCTACCAATGAGCTGCAGGCCTATCTGACTTTTCTAGACCACACAGCCATATGCTCGCTCAGTTTTGCGATTCTCTTGGCTCGCCCAGGGTCCAGAGTTCTGTTACCATTTATCACTTTGTTTCCTCGTCACTTTGCAAGAGACAGCTGCGACCGTTCTTGAGACTTTCTGCCCACATTGCTTCTTTTTTTAGAGCTGCTTGTGCCTGGGCGGAAGTGGAGCCACAAGGCTTTCCTCCCCATTCCAAGATGGCACTTTGGGGTGCAGGAAGGGGAGTAGCTGAGAGCCCACAGTTTGCTCCAACAGCTTGAGATAAGGCTGACTTCCTATAGGCCTCTCTCCAAGTCCTCGTGTTATAATTATAAACGTGATCAAAAGGAAGCAAGCTGGGTGAATTCTCCCGGTGCCAGATGACTTGGCAGAATTCAGAAGTTGCTCCATTGCCAGCCTCTACTTTCATTGCCCCACACCCCAAATGACATCCAGCCACTCAGAAGGCTGAGGTAGCAGGGTTGCTATGAGTTCAAGGCCAGTCTGGGACTACAAAGTGAATTCCAGGTCAACCTGGGCTAGAGTGAGACCCTACCTGGGCCTGGGGGTTTGGGAGGGAGACAGCATTTCACAGTTTCCCAGGCAAAACTTCCTCCCCACAGAGAAATGGGCAAGGGAACTAAAAACAATTGAATCCTATTTTAATCTTAGAAAATGACAGAGGCCCTCTAAACCTTCCTACCTAGGTACCTATAGGTAGAAAAAAATATATATTTCACTGGGACTTGGACTCTACCTAACCACGGAGGGCAGTGATCATACAAATACACACACACACACACACACACACACACACACACACACCGCTTGTGGGTTGACGAACGTGTGTCCCGGGTTTCGGCACCACTTGTCCTTGCCCACCGCCCGTGGGGGCAATGATAAACACACACACACACACACACACACACACACACACACACACACACACACATACACCACGTATGGGTGGAAGAATGCGCATTCTCTCTTTATTGCTCTCTTTCAGATCTCATTGCTCATACCCCATACCTGTTACCTCATTGCTCATATCTCTTCTTCTCATCTCTTCATCTATATCCTCCAGATATGCTACAGAATATATATAGAGAGCTCCTTGCCAATCAGGGAGCTATTTATTGGTCTATGACAAGAACCTGTGGGCATGACGAGCAAATAGCCAATCAGGACTCCCTCCTGAAACTCATTAAGCCAAGCCCCTCTTGGCAGGCTCTCAGGTGCCGTCCAAGACTAAGCCAGGGGGTGCCTCCAAAGGCCCCCAAAGGCTTTCGCGCCTGACAACTTATAACTCTGGTTTAAAATAAAAGGATGCTGGAAGATTTGCGCAAATTTAATAATAGTAATAATGGCTTCAGAAATGTTGCTACAGATCAGAAATCTTTGGGTTGTAAGTGACATTTTGACCTACCTTAGAGAGAAAAGGGTGTCCACTGGCTTGGATAACCAGAAAGGAGAAGGCTACGGATACTCAAGGGGTAGAGGCTGACCACTCTGGAGTCTGCTTCCCTCCCCAAGAGCCATATTCCCTTTCACCGTGGAAAAACACAAAGAATTGATATAACCTGTATGTGCACACACGGCCCCATCACATGGAGAGAGTGGGGGAAGCTATGCCCCAGCAGGAGGGGAAGAACCCCAACATGGGCCCTGGGGAAATTGTTTTTCACTAAGAACAGAGTATTTTTATCCTGAGGATTCATCCACTTCCAGGCACAAGGCTGTGGGATCCCAAAATAATATTCACATCAGTTTGAGCAGCATAGCCATACGTGACGTGTAAAAGACCCATGGGAGACAAGACAATGAATTCAAGATCCTCCGTTAGAAAAATTAACAGAAAATGTTGGCGTGTGGGAAGAAAGAATAAAGTAGAAAAAAGAAGACAAGTTGGCATTAGTCTGGGGAATGATATTAAAAATCCCTACTTATTGAGCTGGAGAGATGGCTCAAGGCTAAGGTGCTTGCCTGCAAAGCCTAAGGACCAGAGTTCAATTCCCCAGTACCCAAGTCAAGCCAAATGCACAAGGGGGAACATGTACCTGGAGTTCTTTTGCAGTGGCTAGAGACTCTGGTTCTCTCTCTCTTTCTCTCTCTCTCTCTCTCTCTCTCTCTCTCACTCACTCACTTTCTCTCTCCATGTTCTCTTTCAACTAGATCAATAAATAAATAAAAATATTTTCTAAAAATCTCTACTAGTGCTAAACCAAGGGACTCCTAGACACTAGATGTAATATTAAATCTGAAGTTCTTTGTATTGCCACAGAATAAATTCACAAGTAAATTACAAACCCATTCTCTCTCTCACACACACACACACACATCTCTCTGCCAGAAAATGAATAAACAAAATATTTATTAAAAAAAAGAAAGAAACCACGTTTACAGGGAAGCAGCATACTACAAAGACAAGCATCCTGAGCTAGGGAGGGTAACTATGAGAACACAAGTTCCTGAGAGAGCAGGCTGGGAAGATAACGTGGTTAAAGGCCTGCTACTCCTCCCCAGTGTCCAGGGAAGCCGGATGCCAAGTGGTGTACAAAGAGCCTGTAATCCCAACGTGCCCGAGGAAACAGGAGAAACCAGGAGAATCTGGAAGCTTTGGCCTTTGCAGCAATAAACAGTGGAGAGTCTTGTCTCAAAGAAAGTGGAAGGAGAAGACAGACTCCTTAAGGTGGTCCTCTGACCTCCACATGGGCACCATGGTACAACATGCCCAGACACACACACACACACACACACACACACACACACACACACACACACACATTTATTTACTTTCAAGCAGAGAGAGTGAGAGAGAGAATGAATGGGAAGGTCAGCGCTTCTTTCCCCTGAGAATGTGCAAACATTCCCCTCTGCATCTGGCTTCACATGGGCACTGAGTTCAAAGCAAGTACTTTTAACCACTGAGCCACTTCTCCAGCCCCACATTTTTTAAAGAACTTTATCTACATTTGAGAGGGCCAGCAACCCTTACATGATTGGTGGATTTCATGTAGTCCAGGGTACTGTGACTAAAAACAAGTTTTAACTCGAATTCCAAGGATGGAGACTTAAAAACTCTTGTGACCACATTGTTCTAAAATAAATATATTTGAATCAGTTGGAGGTTCAAACTAGCAAAGAATAGAATAGCCAGATCTAGACTCCCTGCCTTCCCTACCCTAAAATAGATGACTCCCATTTTGCCTTTAAGACATTAATGAAATACTTATTTTGATATTATTTTAGTGAAGTATGTTCCCCTCACTAGACTCGAAGCTCAGTGAGCACTAGGGTTGTACCTCTCTGGTCCTCTGTCTTGATCTAGCATGGTCCCCGTCACACGCTCCACGGACATGTGTTGAAATAAAAGAAATGAAATCTATAAGCGTAGCACCCTAAATGATCCCCGTTGGCCTCAGAGAACTCACTTCCTAATCAATCAAATATTTTAAAAAACATTTTATTTAGTCATTTTCAAGGAGAGAGAGAGAGAGAGAGAGAGAGAGAGAGAGAGAGAGAGAGAGAGAGAGAGAGAGAGAGAGAGAGGAGGGAGCACCAGGGCCACCACCTTGTGGGTTGACTTATGTAGGTACTGGGGGATTGAACCCTGGGCCTTAGGCACTGGAGGCAAGTGCCTTAACCACTGAGCCATCTCTCCAGCCCATCAATCAAAAATTTTTTCTTAGCTCTGCAGTCATTTGAGAACCTTTCCATGTTAAAAGAACGCATGGCATCAGCCATCCGTGTGTATGGTAGTTCTCGCATAGGAGTTTTACAACAGCAACAGCTATATAGATTTTATCTTTTGACAGATAGTATCTCCTTTCTGGAAAGCACACAAATCCTATTTCTATGTCCTGTAGCTTGGACTGGGCTCAAACTGCAAAGCGACCCGCTCTCCGGAGACCAGGCAGCAGCAGTCATAAGCAGAAGTCTTCCTGGCTAACCTCTGGCCTACTGAAACCTTTCTGCCAGAATTCCTGGAACGGTGGCTTTTGTGTCTGAGAGGCAGAATTGAAAGAGCACAGCGGTAAGCTTTTCCTAGCCACTCTGTAGCAAGATGACAATGTCAGCTCAGACTCACAATCACGCCTGACCATGTCCCACTTCCCCCAGCCATCAGAATCCAAAAGGCCAAGCCTCCATCTCCATGACTTTTGACCCGTTCTGAATAGCATTGCCCAGGGAATATTAAATGCACAGGGTTCTCCTTTCCTGGCTTGTAAGCTTACTAGGGTAGATTCATAAATGCTTTCTGATTTTCTTTCTTCCCTCGTTTTGAGAAGGAGCTCTTAGGGTCATTGCTGTTTAAGACAGTAGAATGCATATAGGGTAAATTCTACATCGACATCTGCTTTTGAAA
>PVHP010047688.1:0-12887 GCA_004024765.1 Zapus hudsonius | reverse complement strand
ACACTCACACACTCACAATCCCCAAAGTGATGGTTCTAAGAAGAAAGAGCCTTGGGAGATTATATGTCATAAGGGCTCTGTCTCCATGTGTGGGAGCTGGACCCTGATGAGGAACTACAAAGACCAGAGTTCTTTGCTCCATCCAGCAGGTGCAGCCGCTGTGAGAGGTACCATCCTATGAAGCAGGAGGCAGACCCTCATCACACCCAGAATCGACTGGCTCTGGAGTTTGGACTTTTCAGCCTCCAGAACGGTAAGAGACAGATTCCTGTATTTATAGTATACTCATATGGCAAGCACTAAGACAGCACTCAAACTTTGTACTTATAAGAAAATTGTCAATAAAAATGTTAAAAAAAATACAAAATGGGGTTGGGGAGATGGCTCAGTGATTAGGAACACCTCCTGTGCTCGCATGAGGACCAGAGGAGGTGTGAGAGACTTCTAGACTTCAAGTCCCAAGAACCACATAAACAGCTGCAAATGGCCACATGCATCTGGAGCTCATTAAGCGTATCTAATTATGGATAATAAAGAAATTTTTTAAAAGCTCTGGAATCAGAAAGAGACTCTGGCTCACATCAGAATGGGTGGGAGAGTGCTGGGCCTGGCCCCCACTGTTTAGCTCCTAGCCCACTCTGGCCACTCTGCTGAAATCATGGACACATTGGGGGGATCACATGGGTGTCAACATGTACATACACCACACACTCATACCACATCCCATGTATTCACACATGCACAAAGACAAACAAATAATAAAAACTAAGAAAAAAACATTTAACCTGGTTGCTTTGATGTACATCTCCAATTTGGAGTGACAACATCCACCTAATTATCCGGGAAACCCTTCAAAAGCAAGGCAATGATAAGGGAGAAGACGTATGTAGAACAGCCTGGTTGTGGGCCCATGTTTACAAGCAAAATGAGTATATACTTTGGAATCACTTTTTTCCAAAAGCTTTCCAAAACCATTTGCCATGAAAAGTGATGATTATTCTCAGTGACCAAAACCAGTGGTGTCATAGGTGAGGGGTGAGCAGTTGATAATATAAATTTGAACAGCCTACATTTTGGATTGGCATAGTAATTTTAATAACCTTTGAAATCGATTTCATATTTAGAGGCTTCCAGCTATTGTTTTGATATTCAAAAAGTAGGATTTTAAACTTCTTTTAAAAGTCAATTTGCATGAAGGGAGAACACAGGAGGGAAGGGAAGATATGCATCAAACCCAGAAAGAAAGTCATTCAGAAGCCAGCATAAATGATAGCAAGAGTTGCTCACACCCCATTTCATTACAAATCACGTAGTCACTTATAATGCCTAAAACCCACTGAAGTTTTGAAAAGCATATCATCTTAAAGTTTGTTACAACAGACGATGTTCCTTCCTCACCATACTTACATTGTTCTAATAGGGACCCTTCATATCAGTCGTTTTAATAACACAACTAGTAACATGGCCATAGGCTTACAATTCTATGAGGACCTCTGTTCCATGCGGATAGTGTAGCAAGGAGTGTACTAGGATGGAGGAGATTGTGAAACTCTGGTTCTACCATTTCCCCCCCCCTCACTACAGTGCAACCTCTATGAAACGGTCTAGGTTCAAATGTAAAGCTATCCTTCCATAGGTATGGAATTTCAGCTTTGAGAGATGAAATATTCTAGATATTTTAACATACTGGTATGAATATATGTCATTACTGAACCCCACAGACAAAAATGATTAAAGGAATTGGGAACAGAGCTCAGTGGTAGAGCTCATGCTTAGAATTCACAATTCTAAGTTCTGGGTTCAATCCTTAGGACCAAAAAGTTAAAAAAAGAAAGAGAGAGAGAGTGACAGAGAGAGAGAGACAGAGACAGAGACAGAGAAAAGGTGAAGATAATAAATTTTAATTTTATGAAGTATATATTTTAAAACATTTGTTAACAACCTTAATAATGGTTAGAAAGGTTCCATTTCATTCTAATTTAGATAGACCAGCCATGTAATAAAAACATCTCTGAAGATTTTCAGCCAAATTTTATAACCCATCTTTTCCCAGTTGGACTCTCCGTGGGAATGTTATTATTCTCATCTAAATACATAAAGTTGAATTTTAACACAGGCACCTAGGTGTCTAAGAAAATTTACAGCTATCATGTTTTTATGGTAGCTACAAAGACCGTAAGATATCAAAAACTCAGAGGACAACTTAGAGAATGACATTTTCCAGGCACCATGCAAAGTCTCAGTTCTGTGTTTCCACTCTTCTTCCCCAAGTCCTGTGAGCAGTGTCTAAGTGATACCGCAGGAAAATAGATGCTTCATAACTTTGAAGCTTATAAAATCTTCTTAGATCCTCTGTAAATCAAATTTTTACTCTTCTCACGTGGGAAGGCCAGTGCCTGAAAACCATAAAATCTGACTTGTGTGGCCAGAGGACTCAGTTAATTTATCCTTGGTCCCAACATTGATTGATTGATTGATTGGAGTCAGAAGACTTGGAGACAGGTTCTGTCTAAGTCTTTTCCAGCATTACAACAGAACGTGACCTACCTATGAAATCCCTTGCTCTTCCTGAGCAGCTACTTTACAAATAGGTCTGAAATTTGATTATAAATCAAATCCAGTTTTTTAAAAAAAGCTCTGGAATCGGTAAGAGACTCTGGCTCATGTAGAATGGGTGGATGATTGAAGGGCTGGGCCCCCCACTGTTTTATGGTCATGTGTATCTTTCTAGAAACATAATTGAAAGTGTCACTTGAGGATGGGGTTACAATAGTCAGGCCATTATTTTTTAATAAGGTTCTCCTCTGTCTTTCCACTTCAAAGCAATATTTTACACTCTGTAAGTCCAGAAAGCCAATATAAACTTTATTTTAATTGTATAGTGCAAGAGTTTTAATTGAGAACAAAGATGTTTTCATAGATTCATTAGTGTGTTATTGATGGGATTTTTTTCTCAAGCATACAATTCCCTCTCTAGACGGGTCTAGAAGTTCATTAGCAAAGGGACAATCCTTTTTCTTTTGGGATTCTAAGTTTAAACCCCTTTTCCTGAGGGCTTCAGTGTGCCAGGCACCCTGGCAGGTGATGAATGGCCTTCATGGACACTCAGAGTGCCTCAGGTCTGTTCTCGTCCACTGCTGGACACAGAAACTGAAATGTTTTGCTTCTCATTTTTAATGAAGCTTTTTTTTTGCCTCAGGAACTATGGAGTCTTGGCTACTTAGGCAAGCTTTTGTCCACCTAAAACCTCTAAATGAACCACTTAGGACTCACGCATCCACTGTGATTTATAGACTAGCTACACAATTAGGCTATGTGTGCACTGCAGACTAGTTCAGAGAGAAAGAACACAGTTCTGAATATTCACTACATAGATGGTCTTCCCATTAATGAAAATATTCAAAGGTCGTAGATTTCAACTGTCATGTTTTTACTATATGTCATATTCTTGGGCTAGCATTTGCAGGATAAGAATATAGACATATCCAGCTAAAATTTAGAGCACACCTTTTTGTACTTTTTATCTCATTTGAATCTCTTAAGTGCTCTGATGAGGGAGTTTGTCTACCACAGTGACTCACTGACCCATGGAGAGTACAAACTCTCATTCCTTCTCCAGTGAATCGTGCCTGGAGGCTGGCAATCCTCTGACTGGATTCATAGCCTCCATGTCTTCAAGTTTTGTATGTTCCATATGTGGAAGGCTGGGAAATGCTGTCAGATATCAGTTTCCCCACTGAACTTAAAAGAGACAAGGTTGGGAAGAAGAAATTGCTTAACATCACATGATGCCTGAGGAAGAAAGACACGATTGAGCTATGCAATTCAGATCCCAATTCTGATTGTCTCTCTGGTCTATCATGCAGCCTTTCAACTATGGAGTTTGAAGTTATGCCATGATCAAGTCAAGCATAATGGACAAAACTGATTTATGTAAGCCATATACAAAATATAAGAGTCTTTGAAAATAGATGGGTATGGTGGCACAGGCTATAACCCCAGCGCTGGAGAGGCTAAGGCAAGAGAATCACGGATTCCAGGACATCATGATCTATAGCAGTCTCTAAAGAAACAACAACAAAAACAATGAAAATTAAAAAGTAGTGCATTGTACTTGAAACAAGGACTCTGGAATCACCTTGCTTGGCCTTGAATTTTAACTTCATGCTGAATGCCAACTTCATGGGTGTCTTGGAGCCAGTCACTTGACATCTAGGGGCCTCTGTATCCTCACTTGTGAAATGGGCTCATGATGATCCGTACATCTTTGCATCATTAAGATTCAATAAGTTGTAAGTGACCGGGATGAGTACTAAGATATACAGGATCCCTTGCCATAAGGACTAATACAGACAGCCCACGAAGGAGGATATACAACTGATCAGGGATGGGGAGGGGGGGAATTGGGGAAGTCGGGATAACAACGCATGGTTTGCCCACTAAATAATGTAACTCATTATGGAAAATAAATATTAAATTTAAAAAAATGCGTAAAACAGCATCTGATGTTCAGTAACTGTCCTGTGCTCACCATTATTACCATGCATACTGTGGGCATCACTGTGCTCACCATTATTACCACACACACTGCGGACATCAGTCAACTTTTTGAGGAGGAATGCAAACTTACTCTCCAAAGTAGTGGGTGGGGTCTTTGCTTGTTGCTCCATTGTCAGGTGGCAAGAACAGCTGAGTAATTGCTGGATGATTCCTGGGCTCAGCTGCTGAAAGTCCTCCTTAGTAATGGGGGAGTGATGATTCCTTAGAAATATCTCCACCAACTCCTTAGCAGAGAAACAATTCTGCATGGAGAAATCACATGATCATAAATTGCATCCCTGAACCAGATGCCCACCAGTTATCACCCAAGGATCCAGAATGAGATGGATGAGTGTACTGGGGCATGAATCCATTGTTACAGGCTTCCCAAATACATGTGGCTCATTAACCTTTGCTATCTTTCAAGGATGGTTAAAAATCTCTGATCAAAGTTTGCAATACTTCACTTTCATTCTGAATATAATTTCATATTCCTTGCACACTTTTTTCTTTCCTGTTTTGCAACCTACAAAAGTTTGACAGTTTTTGTTATTTTCAATGGGGAAAGTTTTGTCCACACAAAACTATGACTTCGTGTGATAAATAGAGGCTCCATGGAAATGAGACCATGCACCTTTGGTACTCTCAATTAATAAGCCTGTGTGGGCAATATGTGTTTTCAAAAGTAATAACGCCTTAAATTTTAAAAGTGATGCTGTGGGAACTAGAGAGATGGCTGAGTGGATAAAGCACTCGATGGTCCAGCCTGTGGATTCAAGCAATCAGACCTATGTAAAAGGCTAGAAGCCATGGTGGGTTTATATAATCCCAGCAAACTGACAGAGAGATAAGAGATGTAAACAGAGGAATTTCCTGGAATCTCAGGTGAACACAGCAAAGAAAAGCAAAGCAAAAATTTAAAGAAATTCTGCCATAAATGAGGTGGCTAGGCAAGGAATGCCTCTGACTGGCACACTTATGTATACATACACATACTCTTCATACAAATCATTAAACACATGCATACATGTGTACATACATAAGAGAAAAAAAATGAAAGTTGTATCAAAAAGCTGGTATAAACACTAAATGATATGGCTGTTTTTGCCAATATCCTTTTTCCATGAGAACAGAAATAATTTTTTATTGTCTTCTCCTAGTTTACATAAAATTTTATATTTTTTATCACATAGGCATACTTGTAAGGGATAAAACTCATAAATAAATGCAACATGTCTAAAAGTTTCCATAAGGCATTTGGTCCTTATGTAAAAGGAGTAAAATCTGATTGTAAGCATCAGTTTCCATAAGGCATTTGGTCCATCTGAAGAGTAAAAACTGATTGTATGCATCAAAAATTACAACTTAAAAGTTTCAATATGAATATGGGGATGGAATATGGTTTCAACATGAATGACTTCTATTACAAGAAGAGTCCAAAGAAATGCCTTTGTGAACTTCCATTGCAATCAGTACTGCATTTTTTTAACTACCAGTGATTTACAAGGCTGGTCCACTTTGTTATGGTGGAGAATATAAGGATGTTTCTCAAACACCTTAATACAAAAGTAGTGGCCACAAATGTTTATTTTTACTCCCCCACGTCAAAATCTCTGGTGATGCCCCATGGCTTAGAAATCTTTTTGTTTATAATTTTTTTAAGAAAGCTTTTTTTTGACCAGGAAATTTCTGATTCAATGAAACAAAAGCTACACACATCAGAAGATCAAGAAGAGAGTTTTTTCACCACGACTCAGGGAACTGAGCGGAAGAGGGGGAGGAAAGATTGTGAGAGCCATGGTGGGGGAGAATAGCAGAGACTTGGCAACCCTCAGTAACAACACACTTGGGTCATGAGAACCCGGCTGAAGACTGGGCTATCCATGGTCCCCTACCACAAAGACTGATCCAGAAGGCCCACGGGGGAGGATATCCAGCTGACTGGGGATTGGGAAGGGGGGCAACGGGGAATTGGGGATAGCAACTCATGGTTGGCCCACTAAACAATGTAACTCATTATGGACAATAAAGAAAAAACAAAGCACAAAGAATGAAAGTATTGAAAGAAAAGTAACACTTCATAAGAAGCTGCAACCCAAACTGGAAATCAGAACCACGCATGTGTATTCCAGCCTATCCTGAATACCATGCATATATCCATTGGCATTTACAGTTTAGTAAGCACATGACCATGTAAATGACCATTCTGAGTGATCTTTCAGTCAAGAACCCAAGAGTAGGTTGAACACGCAGATCCTAAGACAGACCTGCTTGGGGTTGGGTTAAGCATCTGAACGGTTGGATTAATTCTGCCCATATGTAACAGTGAGGAATATTTTTTCTCATAAACAGATTGAACAAGAACTCCAGGAAGGGCAGATGCAATGATATGCACTAGGAAGACAGACAAGAGGACATTAGTTTAAGGCCAGTCTGGGTTACATAGTGAGATCCTGCATTAAATTTTTAAAAAAAGGTTGGGGTGTAGCTGAATGGTAGAGCACTGGTCTAGCATCTCAAGGGTCTAGCTTAGATCTGTAGCACTGAGAAGGCAAATACTCTGGAAGATTTCTTCAATAAAGCATCAATAAAAACTTAAACTTGGCCACCCTGAGACTACATAGTGATTTCCAGGCCAGCCTGGGCTAGAACGAGACCAAACTTCCAAAACAAACAAACAACCTTAAACTCCCTTTATTAAAATTATTTGTGCCTAACGCTATTCTCTTTGACACTATTTGTTACTGGTAGAAGAAATTATTCTTTAAACTTCTGACCAACAGAAAGAAAAACCAGTAACAAACTTAGAAGGATGAAACTTGCCTCGTAAATATTCCTATTGAAAAATCAACTGACCATCAAGTAAGAAAGTTAGGAGATAGAAAAGGGCAGAGGGTCGTGCATCTTTCCTCAGCTCAGGGTCAAGAAATGGAATAGTTTCTAGCTGTAGAGCACTTCTCAAAGAGGAAGGTGAGGGCTGGAGAGATGGCTCAGCGGTTAAGGCACTTGCCTCCAGTGCCTAAGGCTCCTGGTTCAACTCCCCAGTACCCACATAAGCCAGACCCACAAGGTGGTGGCCCTGGTGCTCTCTCTCTATCTCTCTTTCTCTCTGTATCTCTCTGCTTGAAAATGAATGAAGAAAATATTTTAAAGAGGAAGGTGAGTCTATTACAAGCTACCACCTGCTTGGTCTTCACTTGCTGTTCTGAGCCACTTAGTCATTGCTTTGCATTTCCTTGCAGTCACTAACACAAATGTCTTTACTTCTGATCAATTTTTAAATTAAAAAAATGTTGAACAATGAGGAGAATCAAGGGAAAATTTATGTTATTTGACCAATAATCTTTAGAACATCTTTATTCCCTTACATAAAAATTCAAGATATATGTATACTGGAAGATCTGTCATCTGGTTTCAATAGAAGTTTTCAAATGTACCATAAAGTGGTCATTGTTAGTCTTTCGTTGTGAGAGTTATTCTTACTAAAACAGAGATTACTTGGACCCACTCTCGGGACTTCTAACTCGGTATGTTCTGGTGTGGAACTTAATAAATTGTTTTGTTTTTTCATTTATGTTTATTTTATGCTTTGAAAAATATTTTTTTTATTTATTTGCAAGGAGAGAGAGAGAGAGTACGGGCATGTAGGGGCCTCCTGCCACTGCAAACATACTCTGGATACATGTGCTACTTTGTGCGTCTGGCTTTACGTGGGTCCAGAGGAATCAAACTTGGGTCATCAGGCTTTGCAAGCAAGTGCGTTTAAGCTCTAAACCATCTCTCCAGCTGATTTTTGAGATGAGGTTTCCCTACGTAGCTCAGGCTAGCCTCAAATTCTCAGTCCTTCTGCTTTAGCCTCCTTAGAGATTATGATTGAATGACAGGCATGAGTCACCTGCATTTCAAATAAATTCCCAGGTGATGCATATGCCTCTGGCTTTGGATAAGACTGCAACTATTTGATCTTTCAAAGATGACAACAAGGTACACAGGAGGAAGGACAGCATCTTCGACAAATGGTGTTGGACAAATTGGATAACCACAAGTAAAAAAAAATAAATAAATAAAGCTAGACCCACTCCTCTCACCATACCCCAAAGTCATCTCCAAATGGATTAAAGACCTCAATATAAAACCTGAAACACTTTTGTTGTTGTTGTTATTGTTGTTGTTGTTGTTTTAAGACGTGAGACTCTTAAACATCTGCAAGAAAAAATGGAGAGAGGGCTGGAGAGATGGCTCAGCGGATAGGGCACTGGCCTCCAGTGCCTAAGACCCTGGGTTCGGTTCCCCAGGGTTCACAAGGTGGTGGCCCTGGTGTTCACTCACTCTCTCTCTCTTTCTCTGTCTCTCTCTCTGTATCTCTGCTTGAAAATGAATAAATAAAATATATTATAAAAAAAAGAAAAGAGAAAATGGAGAGAACTCTCCATGATATAGGAGTGAGGAAAGACTTCCTGAACATTACTCTAGTAACCCAGGAAATTCAACAATTACTCAACTAGGAGAACTCCTCATGCAAAAAGCTATTGTACAGACATATATACCCTACACAGACCCTACGGACCACCATCAGATTGGGAGAAAATTTAGCCTGCTATACCATTGATAGCAGCCTAATATCTAAAATCTACAAAGAACTCAAAAAGTTAAATAATAAAAAAAATCAAACAATTCACTCAAAAAATGAAAAGAGAACAAAATAGGGAATTTGCACAGAAGGAAATATAAATGGCTAACGCTTGCTTAAGTAACTGTTCAACAACCTTGATCATCAGAAAAATGCAATTTAAAACAACTAGGAAATTCTACCTTACTCCAGTCAGGATGCCGATCATTGAGAAATCAGAGGACAATAGATGTTGGTAAGTGTGTGGGGAAAGAAAAACCTTTACTCACTGCTGGTGGGAGTCCAAACTTATACAAACACTATGGAAATCAATATGGGGACTTCTGAAAAAAAAAATAAAACAGAGCTATGAACTGACCCAGCTATTCCTTTATTGTTCATCTACCTTAAAGAATCCACTTCTCAATACAGAGACATTTGCTCAGCCATGTTTACAGATGCTCACTTCTTACTAAATAGATAAGAATTGTAATCAACCCAAATGCCCATCACTAGACAAATGGATGATGAAGATGTAGTACATATTAAAAAATAGAATTTTGCTCAGAAGTGGGGGGAAATGTCATAATGAAATTTGCATGAAAAGTGGATGGGCTTGGAACAGATCACACTCAGCGAACTCAAACAAGAACAGAAAGACAATGACTGAATACTCTCCCTCATCTGTGGTTCCAAATCAGGAATAGCTTGAGTTATATGCATACCTGACAGACAGATAATAGGGATGGAAGGTTTTGGGGGAATGATTTCTTATCATAGGATCCTTAGCTCTGGATAGCAGACTAAATGATGTAACTCTCCAAAGGAGTAGAGAAGTATTTTCTGGTAAGAAGGGATCTGAGGCCCATTAACCCACTGACCCCAGGCCTCCCACCAGCCCTTGTACACCCCCATCCCCTGACCCTAGGCAAAGCCAGGTGAGAGAGCTGTGCCTTGACTCCCCACCAGCCCATGCCCCCCACAACACTGCCCATTGACACCAGGTTCCAGGCCAGGTAAATAAGCCCCCAAGTTGCTACTGACCAGCCAGCACACACACACTCTGCCCATTAACCTGCGGACCCCAGGTAAGGCCAGGTTGCAGACCTGTGCCTTGACCTCCCACCTGTCCTTGTGCTCTGTGATCCCCTAACCCTAGGCAAGTCCATGTGAGGGAGCTGTAGCTTGGCCTCCAGATAACCCTTTTGACCAGAGACTCTGCCCTCCAACCCCCTACTCCTAGTGAGTTGGGGGGGGGCTGTGCCTTGTCTCCCCACCAGCCAGTGAGTCCTGTGACCCAACCCACCAATCCCCATATCTGGTGGGTACAGGCCCCAGCCTGCTCCAGCTGCTGAAGATCTGAACACCCCCTACACTTGCTGGAACCAGAGGAACCTTGCACAAGCTAAAACCTCAACAGCCCTTCCTCAAACTAGTGTGAGGTCCCTGCTCCTGCTGAGGGCTGGAGGAAAACCAATCTCTAGTCTGAACATGGGCAGGTCCCAAGACAAAAAGGACAGACAGGCACAGTGCCCTATACCAAGTTTGCCTAGGACCACTTTGGAAGTCTGCAATGAAAATATCAAGAAAGGACACAGAGGCAAGCACAGGAGGAGATGATAACATGTACAGCACATCTCTGCATGGAGTATATATCCAGATTATAAATGGAAATGAAAGCAAAAATTGATAACATAAGTGGAAATGTGCAGAATAAGCTCACAAACTTCACCAGACTTAACACAATGGAGGAAAAAATAGATGGATTTTGGTAGATGACTAAATGAGCTAAAGGTAAACCAGCAATCAGAGGAGCTCAAGAATCAGCTGGCTAAGCTTAATGAAGACATAATCAAATATGAGAATGAGTACCAGGAAGCATTAAGTAAGACGAACTTTGAAATGAAAATTCAACTAAACAAACAGATGGAGACCATGCAAAAAGCTCTATTGGAAAACTAAACTCACATGAAGATATTTAAAACATCCCTAGAATCCCTCACTTCCAGAGTAGCTGGAAGGATAGAACCTGGAGGATAGAACCTCAGACATGGAAGACAAAGCAGAAGAAAGAGTTCGGCATAACAAAAACTTGGATAAGTTCAGAAAAGATTACGAACAAAATATGAGGGACCTAAGAGGCACACCCTAAATTGATCAAACCTCTACTGGGCATCTACCCCCAGGTTTCCTCACCAAAGCACAGAAATTTTTGCTCAACCCTGTTTATAGCAGCTCAATTCATAATAGCAAAGAAATAGAATCAACCCAAATGCCCATCACTGGACAAACAGATATCAAAGTTGTGGTACATATACACTGTGGAATTCTACACAACTAAAGGGAAAAAAATGACATAACAAAATTTAAGGAAAAATGGATGGAATTGCAGCAGATCATTCTTAGTGACCTGACACAAGAGCACTCTGCCCAGTGCCATATATTCTCCCTCATATGTGGATCCTAACTAGGTTAAGCCTCAATATTAAGGAAATATGTCAATGAACAGAGAGAATGTAAAAAGGGGCTGGGAAGAATTGGGGGAGAGGAATGGGAGGGTAGCAGGTCTCATACAATAAACTAAACTACTAATGAATCGACACCATAAAACCCTAGCTTTAATGCAGGAAGCTCCTGAGGAAGCTGAGGGCACCACCTGGTACAAGGGGCCATGAATAGAATGGGAGGAAGCCTAACCTCAAAAATAATTGCTCAGGCCTGTATCTCCCTCTCCCAATTATTGGTTCCTTCCCACACTGAGCTGTTGATCAAAGAGACCCATGAGGTCGCCAAAATGTGACAGACTTCTTTCAAAGCTCTTGAATACCTGTCCCAGGCCTAAAGTAAGACCCCGTTGCTGAAGAAATTGCAGTGTCATCAAACAACACCAAGAGATCCTGCTAGATCCAGAATGGTAACCAGCTCCCAGATGGTAGCTGGTTACCATTCTGGATCTAGCAGGATCTCTTGTAGCACTGGATGTGTAGCACTGGAAGGTGTGGCACGAGCTGCCAGGGGAAATTGGTCAATGATATTTGGAGAAAGCAGAGGCCACTGATATACAATATAGACAGTTATCACAAGAATGCTGAACACACTGCTATATGGAAGAGACCAGCAAGTCAAGAAGTGCTCATCTGTGCAATAGTGGCATTAAACCTAGGAGGGTAAATAGCAGCTTACTAATTGGCTAAGAGATCCACTCGGTGGCATGGAACCCTTAAATGGAGCTGGGATCCATGGCAAAATCTTATGGGGACCAAGAACCCGGGCTCCTAGGGGCATTTCCCACTGCCAGAGAGCTACTGAGAGGCTATACCCATTAGGAGCTAGCCAAAATACCAATGCTTGTCTCATTTAAAGTATATTTATCTTACTCTCCAATAGAGATTCTGTTTGTATTTTTCCGAAGGCAGTGAGAGAGTCTTGGACAACCCAATTCCACCAACAAGACATAGAATGATGGCTGACATCCTGCAGGAGACAAACCAACCCTTCACACAAGGCCCAAGTGAAAGCAATGAGAAAGCGACAAGACAAACAGGAGACCAATCACCACAGCAAGTCAGATAGATAACCCATGAAAGGTCAATGGAGACAGTCACCAACTATACCCAAAACAATCCAGGGCAAAGATCCAGAGATACTTAGGATCTCAACAACAAAGCAGACTCAAAACTCACCCACTATGATTCAGGGGACTGAGCTGAAGAGGGGGCAGAAAGAATGTAAGAGGCAC
>PVHP010047687.1:0-12809 GCA_004024765.1 Zapus hudsonius | reverse complement strand
CAACCTCGATGGAGCTGTGTTGTCAGGGGTGGGCTTATGGGGTTATAAGCCAGCTTCCCCTTGCCAGAGTTTGGCACACCTTCCTGCCGCTGTTTGCAGTGCTGTGGCAGAGGTGATGTCCAGCCCTCTGCTCATGCCATCGTTTTCCCTGCCAGGATGGAGTCTCCCCTCGAGTCCGTAAGCCAAATAAACCCATTCCTCCACAAGACGCTTTTGTTTGGGTTCTTTCTGTGCAGCAACTAGAAAGCTGACTGCAACACTTACCTATAACTCCTTGGGGTCGGTGTTGAGTACTGTGGTCAATGAAGGATCAGAAAAGATCCTAGTACTGGTTACATAGATAAAAGCAGCACAAAACCACAATCCCAACAGGACAGAGGTCTCCATGTCACCACTGGCTGCTTTTACCTTTTGTAACCTCAGATGGCAGGGGGCACTCAGAAATATGAAAGGAGGGGAAGGAGGGCAGGAGAGGGGGAAGCCCGGTGCATTACCCCAAAGGGCTGTTGGAGATATGGTTAAGCCCAGCCAGAATTTCTCAGTCCCCACAAGAGGGCCATTAATTCCATGTGATCTGGCAAGCTGAGTGAGATAGAGGGAGAGAAGAGAGAGAAAGAAGGAAGAACAGAAACTCCTCAGGATTCAGGGGTTAACCTAGGAACAAGCTGCCACCATCCATCACTCCCTGAGTTGCAAGAGGGTTCTGGCTTCATGACCTGTTTCTGGGCTTCATCATGGAATGTGAGGGGGAAATGTTTAGAGACAAATTTGAGAGGAAGAAGCAAGTAGACATCTCCATGGAAAAGACTTAGACTTTATTAGACAAGTCTCAGAGGGCAGCTCCATCTTTCAGCAGTCCTGGGACTCTGGAAACGTGAGGTGCTGATGGCATTTGGCAGGGGGTTTTATTGACTTTTCAAGGTGGGGTATGGTTGTGCTAGCAGAAAGAGGGGGTGAGAAAGTGATGGAAGCAAGTTGTTTCTTCAGATATCCAGCTCCCCTGGGTCATAGGTCGACAGGCTGATTTCTTTCCAGATAGCTGGGGCGTTTTATGATCTTCAGATTTTTTTTGGCATCCAGGGCTTTATCTGCTGATTTTATGAGAGCCTTGTTTGATGAGCTCTTTACTCCAGTGTCTTGTTTGCTAGCTCCTTCACATACATACATACATACATACATTCATATGTAATACATTCATACATACATTCATTAAGACATACATACATATGTACATATATACATACATTCATACATTCATACATTCATTAATACATACATATGTATATACATACATTCATACATACATACATACATACATTCATTCATATGTAATACATTCATACATACATTCATTAAGACATATGTACATATATACATACATTCATACATACATACATTCATACATTCATTAATACATACATATGTATATACATACATTCATACATACATACATATGTACACTCATACACATATCCATTCATTCATAATACATACATTCATTCATATATACATAATACATATGTACATACATTCATTCATACATACATTCATTTTTACATTCATTCATACATAATACATACATACATAGATTCATTCACATATACATACATACATTCATATGTACATACATTCATACATATGCACACACATACATGCACATGCATGCACACATTTTAAGTGTAAATTTTAATGGCGTTTATTACATTTAAATTATTGTGCAGCCACCCCACCATCCATCCCCAGAATTTTCTCATCTTCCCAAACTGAAACTGTCCCCACTAAACACTAACTCCCACCCCTCCCCAGCATATGGCACAACCATCCCACTTCCTGTCTGTGGATCTGAGGACTCCAGGGCCTCCTGTGTGTAGAATCCTGTAGTGTGCGTCCTTTTGCACTGGCTAATTTCACTGATCTTTCCACATTGGAGTATCGTCACAGTCTTTTCTTGTAATGTACGGGTGGTATTCCATTGTGTGGCCAGACCCCATATTTTTGGTGTGTGTGTGCATGTGTGTATTTGTGTTTGAATGCAGGCATACATATGCCACGGCATATGTGCAGAAGTATGAGGACCACTTTCTGGTGTCAGTCCTCACCTTCCATTTTGTTTGAGGCAGGGTCTCTCTTCACTGCGATGTTCACCAGGCTAGCTGGCCCACAACGTCCCAGGTGATTACCCTGCCTCCATCTCCCTTCTTGCTCGAAGGGCTCTGGGATCACAGATGCTAGCACTACAGTTTTTTTCATTGCATCTGGGGATCTGAACTCAAGTTGCTTGGGTAGCAAGTGTCTAACCACTGAGCAATCTCTCTAGCCAAGTTTCTTTCCTTTCATTTATTTTTTTGAGGCAGAGTCTCTGTTGCAGTCAGCTTCCTCGTTTCTGGCAGAAAGAACCTGACCAAAAACAGCTTGTGGAAGGAAAAGGTTCATTTTGGCTCATAGACTTGAGAGGAAACATCATAGCAGGGAAAACGATGGTATGAGCAGAGGCTGGGCATCACCTCCTGGCCAACATCAGGTGAATAACAGTAGCAGAAGAGTGTTCCAAACACTGGCAAGTCCACCCCAACAACACATCTCCAACGAGGTTCTAATCCCCATATTGCCATCAGTTTGGGACCAAACAT
The DNA here is from genome assembly GCA_004024765.1 of Zapus hudsonius. Taxonomy (NCBI): domain Eukaryota; kingdom Metazoa; phylum Chordata; class Mammalia; order Rodentia; family Dipodidae; genus Zapus; species Zapus hudsonius. The sequence continues at coordinate 10,179 of PVHP010047687.1, read as the reverse complement.
TCAGAACACATAAGCTTATGGGGACACCTGAATCAAACCACCACAGTCTTATTCTAGCCCAAGCTGACCTGGAACTCACTCTTGTGGCCCAGGGGGTCTTTGAGCTCATGGTGACTCTCCTACCTCAGCCTCCCGAGGGCTGGGATTAAAGACATATGCCACCATGCCCAGATTCTTTCATTTTATTTTATTATTTATTTATTTATTTTTAAATATTTTATTTATTCATTTTCAAGCAGAGAGATAGAGGAGAGAGAGAGAGAGAGAGAGAGAGAGAGAGAGAGAGAGAGAGAGAGAGAGAGGAGAGAGCACCAGGGCCACCGCCTTGTGGGTCTGGCTTATGTGGGTCCTGGGGAATTGAACCCGCGGCCTTAGGCAAGTGCCTTAACCGCTGAGCCATCTCTCCAGCCCTTATTTTTTTTACTATGTGTGCATATATGTGTGGATGTATGTGACGTGTGTGGGCGTGTGTGCCACAGCATATGTGTGAAGGTCTAAGGACAGCCTTGGAGTGCTTGTCCTCTCCTTCTACCTTGCTTGTTATTTTATTTTTGTGTTTCACTTCATGTGCACCCGTCTCGCTGGCCCAGGGCTGTTCAGAGTCTCCTGGCTCTGCCTCCTGTGTGTTGGGAACACAGACACATGTACCACGTTGTGCCCAGTGGTTCTGGAGAGTTGAGCTCAGATAGAAAAGCTTAAAGCAAGTGTTTAACTACTAAGCTGTCTCACCAACAGCTATTTTCTTTCCTTTTAATGGCTAAGTGATATTTCACCGTGTGGCTGGATCCCTTTTGGGATGTTGTTTATTTATTTTTGCTTTTCTTCAAGGTGGGGTTTCACTCTATCTCTGTAGTCTCAGGGTGGCCTCGAACTCATGGCAATCTTCCTACCTCGCCACCATGCCTGGCTTTGGGATGTTGTTGATCATGCTCTTGTGTCTGCTACAGCAGCCCTCGAGGTCCCTGATAACAATTCCTTTCGGGGAATGATTCTGGGGGGGGACTGCTGGGCCATATGACGCTTAACTGAAGACCCTCTGATCGTGGCTCCCCATTTCTCGGTCCTGGCAGCCATCAGCACCCTGGACAGAGAGGGAGCTGTCCAGCACTTCCGGAGCCCCTTGGCCGTTCCCTCCAAGTCTCTAATGTCGCCAGCGCCTCCGGAGGTCTTGCTTCGGGGCTGGGGAGCACGAGTTACAATTCATTCCACTCAAGATGTGCCCATGATAATTCTCCCGCCCTAATATCTTGACCGTCCTTGCTCTTGTGGTTCCAATTTCATCAGTATTCCTTTTGTTGTTGCTGTTGCTTTGAAGCAGAATCTAGCTCTAGCCCAGACTGAGCTCCGAATCTCCTTAAACTCACGGTGACCTTACTTCCTCAGCCCCATGAGTGCTGGGATTGAAGGCATGCACAAACTCATCTGGCTTTTTTGGCCTTTTTGAACCATGATCTCATGGCCTCGAACTCAAGGTTGACACTGAATTGTTATATAAATATGTGCATATAGGAGGCAAATGTGATTAAACCTATAAACATAGAGCTCCCATAATCATAGAACTGTAAGCAAAAATGAATAGAAAAGAATGAGATGGAAGAAGGAAAGGGATGGACAAAAAGATTTGTAGCTACTTGTAGCATGCAAACAGAAGGAAGAAAATATAAGGTGACAGGAAATAGGGGTAGGAGGAGGAATGAGAATCAACAAAACATTGTATTTGAAAATGCAATAAATAAAAAGATATGAAGTCAGGATTCATATTCATCTTTTTGTATGTACATGGCACTGAGATGGGACAAACAAGTTCTCTACTGCTGAACCACTCCCACCTCACTCTCCCACTGATCTATCTTCCCAGGCCCTCACCGGTAGACTCTAGGGAAGTGCTATACAGCAGAACTGCACTCCCAGAACACTATGGGATTCATGACCACAAACACGGATTGGCTGTATTTTCCAATTTTAGGGGAAGTCCTTGATCCTCTCTGAACCCTTTTTTAAATTTTATTTATTTGCAAGCAGAGAGAGATAGAAGAGAATCAGACAGAGAGAATGGGTGTACCAGGCCTTCCAGCCTCTGCAAACAGACTCCAGATGCATGCACCACTTTGTGCATTAGGCTTTACATGGTACTAGAGAATTGAGTTCAGGTTGTTAGGCTTTGCAGGCAAGCATCTTAACAGCTGAGCCATCGTTCCAGTCCCTCTGAACCTGTTTTGGAGCCCTGTGGTGACTAAAGCCTGTCTTTACAGTGCTCTGGGTCCCTCCTTCCCCCAGCTTGGGTCAGCCCACTGTGCCTTTTCTCACTGATCCTGCTGTGAACTTAGACTGGAGCCTGTGATAAATTGAACTGTGTCCCCTTCTGAGATGGTCAATCTCGATTGTCACCTTGATTGCGTCAGGAACCAAGTAAGAGACAAGCTTCTGGGGCAGGTCTGTGAGAGCATTTCCAGGAAGGATTAACTGAGGGGATGTGTTGGTCAGCCTTTCATTGTTGGGACAAGCATTCTACCAGACACAGTTTATGGAAGGAAAGGGGCTTATTTCAGTCTTACGACATCCAGGGAAAATTCCAATGGCAGAAGAAGCTGGCTTACTCCATCATACATCAGCACAGCAGAGAGAGAAAAACCAATACCAGTAAGCACCAACAACCAAAGCTCAAAATGTTCTGAACACACTTAGTAAGGCTGGTCTCAGATCTGCCCCCACACACCTTGGGTCTGGACTCTGAAATATGCCCCCTAAGCAGGGATCTGCCTGTTGGGGGTTGTAGTTGCAAATTCAGTTTTAATTAAACACCTGTATCTATGGGGCCATACATTTACACTATTTCATTAAACTACCACATTCTGCCCTTGGCTCCTATAGGCTCATAACCATCTTACAATGCAAATTGCATTAAGTCCAACACCAAAGATCCCTATAACTTTTGCCAATGTTAAGATTGGTCCAGGGGCTGGAGAGATGGCTCAGTGGTTAAGGCATTTGCTTCCAGTGCCTAAGGCCCCGGGTTCAATTCCCCAGGACCCACATAAGCCAGACCCACAAGGTGGTGGCCCTGGTATGCTCTCTCTCTCTCTCTCTCTCTCTCTCTCTCTGCTTGAAAATGAATAAATAAAATATTTAAAGTAGGTTTAAAAAATTAAAAAAAAGATTGTTCCAAAGTCCTAAGTTTCATCTGAGATTTAAGTCTGTCTCTTAACTGTGAGTCCTGTAAAATCAAAACAAGTCACATACTTCCAACACATAATGGCAGAGAGAAAACATTTTCATTGCAAGAGGGCATAACAAGGTGTCGTAGTCAACCACACACTGCTGGGATGAATCTCCAAACCAGCCACAGTTATAGGAGGAAATGATTTATCAAAGATCCAGATCCAGGAGAAGTTCCATAACAGTGAAAGAGGCCCTCTTTCACAGGTCCAAGCAGAGAGAAAAACCCATCATCTACACACAGAACAGGGAACAGGCAGGGGGAAGGAGAGAATTTCTTCCCCTTTATATAGTCTTAGGGTGGGTCTTACAGCCCTATCCCAGATTTAATGGCTTCCTGAGTCTCTGGAATTTCCTTCCTGCACTACCCACACAGGAAAGGATGTTTACTTCTAGCTCCTTTGAGCTTCCTTACATCTTGCCCCCTACTGAGAGGCTGCCTTCCTGTAAGCATCCTCAGAGACCCACCCAAGATAATTAAAAAGATCCAAGTTGACAACAAAACCTAACCATCACATAAGGAGAGACTGGACCAATACAAAATCAATAACCATCAGGTAAACATAAAACACCTGCAGTTCAAGTCCAACATCCATAACCAGTGACCATAGTCACTAGGTTTTCTAATTTGCTCCTCCAGCTGGGCTGAGTAGCCCACAGCACTCCATAGTAGCCTTTGCACAGTTCTGGTAGACACAAAACAACCTTGGGTCTCCACTGCACACCATGGTCCGGCTTCATAATCTTCATGCTGCCTCTTCCAAACAAATTTCTGAGCCTTGGAGGCTTTGTCAGCAGCTAGTGTTGAATTCTCTGTAGCCTTTGTATTTCTGTTCTCATGTGTTTTGGTTCAGCAGTGTTTGTTGCTATTTCCCTGGAGGTGGCTGTCAGGATAGCATTAAGAGAAATGCTTGTGTAGCTGCATTCTTTCTTCTGGGCCCCAGTAAAAGTGGCAGAGGTGCACAGCCTGCGGAGAGAAGTCAGTTGTCTTTGCTTGTCATATTGTAATTAATTTTTATTGTTTTTTAAGGCAGGGTCTCACTCTAGCCCAGGCTGACCTGGAATTCACTATGTAGTCCCAGGCTGGCTTCAAACTCACTGCGATCCTTCTGCATTTGCCTCCCAAGTGCTGGGATTCAAGGTGTGTACCACCATGCCTCCTACTGCTGAAATTAAAGGTGTGCACCACCATACCTGGCTTTTCTTGTCATATTGATGGATCTTGGCTCTCTCCAATATGCTCTTCCGTCTGTAAAATAAAGCAAATTCTCCAGGCAGGTGTGGTGAGTGTGTGCACATATCTATGTGTGCGTGTTTACGGGTGTGCGTGTGTGTGTGCATGTAGAGGCCAGAGGGTAACCTTGTGTGTCTTCCTTAGGAGCTTTCCATCCACTCTGAGTCAGGATCTCTCATTGACTGGAGCTCACCTATTCGGCTAAACTGGTTGACTTGCAAGTTCTAGGAATCCACCTACCTCCCCCTTTCCAGCCCTAAGATTACAACTGTGTGCCACCATACCTGGAATTTTTATGTGGCTTCTAGAAAGCAAATTAGGGTCCTCATGCCGCAAATTAAGCCCTTTAATGACTGTCTCCTCAGTCCATTTTTTTTGTGGTGCTGAGGATTAAACCCAGGGCTTTGTGTATGCTAGGCAATCACTCTGCCTCTGAGCCTATCCCTAGCCCCTTACCATATCTCTTTCTTTTCTTTCTCTCCTCTCTTCCCTTCCTTGTGCTGTACTCTTCTTTTTTATGTAGCCCAGGCTAGCCTGGAACTCTTCATCCTCCTGATTCCCCAAGTTTACAGGCAGGCACCACCACTCCTGGCCTAAAAATTGCTTTGTATGTGCACAGAATGTGGGGCTCAATCCCCAGTGTGTGTGTGGGGGGTATGCTGGGAGAGAGGGGAGGGACACACAGTCCTACACCGTCCTTGAGCAGCTTCTTTTCTGCCACTAGAGGACGATCCTGTTGCGTCTGTGAATCGGGGCAGCAGGCACCAAGGATGGAATGCTCTTGTTGGGTGGAAAGAAGTCACTGTTGAATAGCTGGCTACCTCATTGCTTTTTAAATTTTTTAAAAAAGTACTTCAGTGGAGGGCTGGAGAGATGTCTCAGCAGTTAAGACACTTGCCTCCAGTGCCTAAGGCCCCAGGTTCAATTCCCCAGGACCCACATGGGCCAGACCCACAAGGTGGTGGCCCTGGTGCGTTCTCTCTCTCTCTCTCTCTCTCTCTCTGTATTTCTCTGCTTGAAAATGAATAAACTATTTAAAAATTATTTCAGTGGAAACTATTTATTAGAGAGGAGGGGAGGGGAGAGGGTTTTAAAAATATTTGTCAATAATTAGATGCATTGTATGAGCAAGTCTTATGACTGTACCCCCATTTCCCTCTTCCCTGTCTCCACCCAGCTGGGGGCCCTCCTCAGTGGGCTTGCTAGTCCAGTCCATGGGATAGAGGGCTATGGATTGGACGAGAGGTGGCTAGTTGTTTTCTCCCCCACCATGGCTCTTGCAGTCTTTCCACCCCCTCTTCTGCTCAGATCCCTGAGTCGTGGTGGGTGAGTTTTAGGCCTGCTTTACTGTTGAGGTCTTAAGAGTCTCTGGATTTCTGCTTTGCATTATGTTGGGTGTCCTCAGTGCCTGTCTCCATCATCCTTTCCCAGGTTGTCTGACTTGCTGTGGAGGTGGGTCTCTTGCTCACCTTGCCACTTCCTCAAAGGTTTCGTTTGGGCTCGATTTCATGTTAGGGGTGGTTCATCTCCTACCTGGGTGACAGGTAGCATCTCTGGTCTTATTGGTGGGATTGGTGTCCACAGTTCTCACTGCCTTCTGAAACATACAAACAGAATCTCCAATGGAGAGTGAGATCAGTAGGTGTTTTGATTATTATAAAACTAAAGCGAGATTTCAGGCCTGCACAGTCATGCTTGGCTTTTCACGTGGGTACTGGGGACCCAGGTCCTCGTGCTTGCTCGCAAATGCTCTTATCTCTGATCCATCTCCCCAGCCACTCTTTTCTTTCCTCATAGTCAATGTCTGATTCTTCACTCAGTTTAAATGTTCTAATTTTGATTTTTAGTTTTTGAAACTCAGTGTTGGGAGGGGAAAGACAGATTGGTAGACTCAGAAACTACAGAAACTGCAGAAGACAAACAAAACAATGGCCTGTCAGGAGATATTTGGCCAATTTTGGTTGTTTTCCCTTTTTTAAAATTTTATTTTATTTAGGTGCTGGCAATACAACTCAGGACTCTGACCTCACAAACGGGACAAGTACTACACCATTGAGCTACACCCCCAGCTCTGTCAGTGCCCGTGTCTACCGCATGCCATGTGCTGACCTAGGTCGTTTATGTCTCAAGCAAAGGAATCTTCAACCTCGTGAAATAGGTACTACTATTAGCTCTATTTTTTGTGTTTCTAAAAAAGCTTATTTATTTGCACATACGTGTGTGTGTGAATGGGTGCTTGTGTTACCTTTTGCATCCACTATATGTGGTGGTGAGGGTATTGAACCTGGGCCAGCAGGCGGTGCAAGCAAGTACCTTCAAACATTGAGCCATTTCCCCAGCCAACTGACTTTTATAGTTTTTAAACTGTTATTTACTTGAGTGCATGTGTGTGTACACACCTGGGTTTCTTGCTGCTGCAAATGAATGCCCACCTGGCTTTATGTGAATGGTTGGAGAACTGAGTCTGGGCCAATGGCTTTGCAAGCAAGCACTGAGCTGTCTACCCAACCCTATTTTTTTTTTTTGATGCAGGACCTCAGTATAGTTGAGGCTAATCTGGAACTCACTCTGCAACCCAGGCTGGCTTTGATCTCACTACAACCACCTACTTCAGTCTCCTCAGCGCTGGTATTAAAGGCGTGAGTCACCATGCCAAGCTACTGGCTCTATTTTTTACGCAGTTGCACAGGAAGCTCAAGTGACTTTCCTAAAGTCACACAACCTGGAGCTCACTTAGTTGACTCCTAAAACCTTTGTTACTAAGCTTCTTTGCACAGTCTGGACCGACAACTATGGTGTCTCAACCAACTAGTATCTAGGTAAGATTTTGATGCTGTTGTAGTCAGTCCCACACTGCTGGGATGAACTTCCAAACCAGAACAGTTTAAAGGGATCCAGGGGAAGTTCCATAATGGTGGAAAAAGTTGGCTCCCTTTCACAGATCCAAACAGAGAGAAATCATCACCAGCATCTCAAGCAAGCAGACAAAATAGCAGGGACCCAGGCAGAGCTCAGACTCTATATCTTTAGGCTGGAAATCACATCTGCCCTCAAACACACTTTAGGGCTGGACCCTAGGATCTGATTGCCCACAGGAGACCCAAGTTACAAGATTTAATAAAACTCTTGAGTCTTTTGGGGGGACATCCATTCAAATCATCATAATCTGTTCCTGGCTCCCAATAGACTCATAACCATCTAACATTGTAAATTGCGTTTGGTTCAAATTCAAAGTTCCTCATACACTTTACCAACTTAAGATTGTTCCAAAGTCACAAGTCTTACCTGAGATTTAAGATCGTCTCAACTGTGAGTCCTGTAAAATCAAACAAGTTACATATGTTCAATATCTAATGGCACAGAGTAAACATTTCCATCACTATGAGGCATAGAGAATGGACCAGTGCAAAATCAATAACCTTTAGGCAAACATTAAACATCTGCGTTTCAACTCTGATATCCATAACCAGTAATGAGCCTTTGGATTTTCCAATTTCACCCCTCCAGTTGGGATGAGTAGCCCGGGAGAACTTCCATCCTTAGCCAGCATCACTCCATGGTAGTCCTGGTATATCCAAAACATCTTCAGGTCTTCACTGAAACCACCGTTCATCTTCAGATGGTTTCATTGACCTCCTTATCAGGGTCATCACATCCTTCCTTCCTGACTGCATCTCAGCAGTGGCTCCTGGAACCATGCGCGCTTCATGACCCACTCCATGCATTATTTATGCTTGTGAAACCAATCTCTGGTGTGCCGGACATGGCCATGTTGTTAATTCAGCACTCAGGAGATGAAGGCAAGAGGATCAGAAGTTCAAGGTCATACTTGGCCCTGTAGAGAGTTCAAGGCCAGCCAGGGCTACATGAGACCCTGTCTCAAACAAAACGAAGCTTTTTCTGCCATTATGGAACTTACCCTGGATCTGTAGGATTCAAATAAATCCCTTCCTCCTCTAAACAGTACCTGGTTTGGAAGTTCATCCCAGCAGCATGAAACTGACTAGAACAGAAATTGGAGCCAGAGAGTGAGCTGTTGCTGGGCGATGAATCTGACATGTGGATTTGTGTCATTTGGAACTTTTGTGCTGGAGAAATGGGACAGAACTTGGTACTTGCATCGCAGATGCCTTCCAGAGCAGTAAGCCAAGTTCCATGGACTATTCCATGCGTGTAAGCACAATGTGGAGGCCAGAGGTGAATGTCTGATGTCTTTCTCGTTTGCTCTTTTCCTCCTTCTTTGAAAGTTTCTTTTCCTGAAGCTGAAGTAATTTGGCTAAGTTATGTAGCCAGCAAGCCCCAGGGATCCCTCGACTCTTCCCCCCTAGAACTAAGAGTATAGGTGCACACATGCCATTACACCCAGCTTTTAAAAATATCTTTATTATAATTAAATACATTGTATGAGGAAACCTCATGATGGTGGCCCCATTACCCTCCACCCTGTCCCAAATCCACTGGGGAACCTCCTCAGTGGGGTTGCTGAATCAACCTGTGGGTGGTTGGGGGGTCATGGGTAGGTAGCACAGTAGTCAGCCTGCCCCCTTTGTGTGTTGTTGCTGAGGGGGGTAATCTCTGGATCTTCTCCCCCACCATGGCTCTTTCCGCCCCCTCTTCTGCTCAGTTGCCTGAGTCATGGTGGGTGAGTTTTAAGTCTGCTTTATAGTTGAGATCCTAAGTGCCTCTGGACTTCTGCTTTGGGTTTACACCCAGATTTTACTATTTTTACTCATTTTTTTGTTGAAAAAACATTTTAGCCCAGGGTGACTTGGAACTCAGTCTAGAGTCCCTAGGTTGCCTTCAAACTCACATGACTCCTCCTAACTCAGCCTCTCAAGTGCTGGGATTAAAAGCATGTGTCGCTGTGCTGAGCTAGGTTTTTATTTGTGTGGATTCTGAGGATCAACCTCAGGTCCTCATGCTTATTGACTGAGCATCTCCTCTGCCCCTAGTCACTGAAGAGTGCTCCTTTGGACATGCCTGGCTTCATAGTAGAATCTAAGCAGCAACAAACAAAGGAGGGTTTGACCTCACAAGCAATCAGACACATTTTATTTTCACTCTAATTTGGCAAAGGCTAAAAATATTAACACTTCCAGTCTCACTGAGAGCCAGGTGACAAAGGAGAACTGTCACACTGTTGGCCAGTAAGTGCCGATTAGAGACACTCTCCCTTCCTCCTTCATTCCTTCCTTTCTCTTTTCTTCTCTCCTCCTTCTTTTCTCTTTCTAAAAACTTTATTCATTTATTACAACGCACACACACACACAGTATGAGAGTGCCAGTTTCTCCTTCCATTGCAAACGAACTTCAGACACATGCACTACTTTGTGCATCTGGTTTATGTACTCACTGGGAAATGGAGCCCAGTCCATCAGGCTCTGCAAGCCTTTAACCACTGAGCGTTCCCCAGCCCCTGCCTTACTTTTTCCTTCTTGTCTTCCTTTCTCTTTCCTTCCTTCTTCCTTTCTTCTATTATTAAATGATAACCTTTGGCTGTGTGTGTGGTGTCAATGTACACATGTGTGTTCATATGTGCATAGGTACACGTGTTGGGGGTGAGTATGCATGTATGTGTGAATACATGTGGAGGCCAAAGATTGACGTAGAGTGTCTTATTTGATTGGTCTCCACCTTTGTGGAGACAGGGTCTCTCACTGAACCCATTACTCACCATTTTGACCAGTCTAGGATACACCTGTAATCATCTCTCTAGCTATGGGATTACG
>PVHP010047685.1:0-12760 GCA_004024765.1 Zapus hudsonius | reverse complement strand
ACCTCATTACTGGCAGACCAAAAGCAGCCTGTGGAAGGGAAAGTTTATTTTGGCTGACAGACTTGAGGAGAAGCTCCATGATGGCAGGGGAAACGATAGCATGAGCGGAGGCCGGACATCACCTCCTGGCCAACATCGGGTGGACAACGGCAACAGGAGGGTGGCAAGGGGAAGCTGACTAGAACCCCCATAAACCCGCCCCCAACAACACACCTCCAACAAGGTTCCAAAATTGCCATCAGCTGGGGATGGAGCATTCAGAACACAAGTTTGGGGGGGGGGGACACCTAGATCAAAGCACCACAACATGAATCCTGGGGAATTGAAGCCTGGCGTGCAGGCTTTGCAGGCAAGTGCCTTTAACTACTGAGCCCACCGCCTCACTTAAACCTCAATCAAAAGCCCTTCTGTGAAGCAGAAAGAGGTTCTGTAATTGGGAAACTGAGGTCGGAGTATCTGACTTGCTCCGGGTCACAGTGCTCATCAGGGGAAGAGGCCACCTTCAACCTGGGCCTCTTGAACAGGGCTGGCTGGCTCACTCACGTCTGTCCTCTGCAGGAATCACTGAGATTCTAATGAACAGACCTGGTGCTCGGAATGCCCTGGGGAAAGTGTTTGTCAGCGAGGTAGGCAAGAGGAGCACCAGGGGGCGGCTGGGTACGGGTGGGGAGCTCCCTGACTCACAGGCTGTCTCCACAGCTGCTGGAAGCTCTGGCCAGGCTGCGGGAGGACCAGCAAGTTCGCGTCCTGCTCTTCAGAAGTGGAGTGAAGGGTGTGTTCTGTGCAGGTACGTGAGCTCCCTCCCAGCCCTGGACTCTGCAAGGATTGGGGAATCTTAGGTCAGCTCTAGTATCATTCCCATTTTATAGATGGGAACTCCATGAGGATCACCATGAGTTTGAGGCCACTCTGGGGCTATAGAGTGAGTACCATGTCAGCCTAGGATAATGTGAAACCCTACCTCAAAGAAGTAATAAAAATAAAATTTTAAAAAGAGAGAAAAAAAGAGATAGAAATATTGAACAAAAACAAAAGTGAAATACTAGAAATTAAAGTTTACCGAAAGACTGGATTATGGAGAGGACAGAAATATTCTGGCTTGATGACAAGGTAGAGGGATCAGAACATTCAGTTTGACAAAGATGAATTAATGATAATGTACAACAAATCTTGAGAGCTGAGCATGGTGGCACATGCCTTTAATCCCAGCACTTGGGAGACAGAGGTAGGAGGATCACTGTGAATTCAATGCTAGTCTGGCACTATAGAGTGAGTACCTGTAGCAGTTTAGGCTAGAGTGAGACCCTACCCCAGAAAACCAAAAAAAAAATTATAAGTATAGAATAAGGAAAAGAATTTCATGCTAAAGGCATAGGAGACATTTTAAATAAAACCATGGCTGAAGCTGGGCATGGTGACACACACCTTTAATACCAGCACTTGGGAGGCAGATGTAGGAGGATTGCTTTGAGTTTGAGGCCACCCTTAGACAACATAGTGAGTTCTAGGTCACCCTGGGCTAGAGTTAGCCCCTACCAAGAAAAACCAAAAATCATATATTCATCATGGCAGAAGTTTTCCTAAATCTAGGGAAAGAGATGCCCATTCAGATGCAAGAAGCATTTAGAACACCCAATAGATTAAACCAGAAAAGAAAGTCTCCATTTCATATTATAGTTAAAACACTAAACATATAAAACAGATTTACCTTTGTCATAGTCAGCCACATGCTCACTGGGATGAACCTCCAAGCCAGGCACAGTTATGGGAGGAAGGGATTTATTGAAGTTACAGATTCAGGGGAAGTTCCAAAATGGGTAGAGGGTAGCCTCCTTTCACAGGTCCAAACAGAGAGAGAAACCCGTCACTAACACCACACACACAGAACAGCAAACAGGCAGGGGGCAGAGAGAGATTTCTTTACCCTTTATATAGCCTTAGGGCAGGGTCTTACAACCCTTTCCCAGACTTGTTGGCTTCCTGAATCTCTGGAATTTCCTTCCTGCATTGCCCTCCCAGGAAGGGATGTTTATTTCTAGCTTCCCTGAGCCTCCTTATATCCTGTCCCCTACTGAGAGGGCTTCCTTCCTGTGAACATCAGAGAATCACCCAAGATTACTAAAAAGTTCAAATTGACAACAAAACCTAACTATCACAATCCTGAATTTATGAAGATGAGGATGACCTTGAACTCCTGATCATTCTGCCTCTACCTCCTCCTCAATGGTAGGATTACAAATATAACCACCATTCCCAGCTTTTTTGTTTTGGTTTTTTTCAAGGTAGGATCTCACTCTAGCCCAGGCTGAACTGGGATTCACTATGTAGTCTCAGGGTAGCCTCGAACTCACAGCCATTCTCCTACCTCTGCCTCTCGAGTAGGCTTGTATTTGTGTATGTGTGTGGGTGTGATTTTTTTTTTTTTTGAGGTAGGGTCTCATTCTAGCCTAGGCTGACCTGAGAAGGGACACTTCTCAGCGGCTGGCACCAACCACTGGTCATCTGCAGGTGCAGACCTCAAAGAGCGTGAACAGATGAGTGCGGAGGAGGTGGGAGTCTTTGTCCAGAGGCTCCGAGGCCTGATGAGTGACATCGGTAAGGATCTGCAAGCTCCCAACATCAGCCCCTGCCCTCCTCTGAAGAGAGCACTGATTTGAGCTCTGTGGGGACGTAGATGACTCTCTCATGGGGAGGACACATGGAATTGCACAAGGGGATAACAAGGTCTGTGTAGGTTGGCCTTGAACTCCTATCCTTCTCCTCAGCCTTCCCAGTTCTGAATCCGAAGCCTGCTCTGGAATCAGCTAGGGAGCCCTAACTTTCAGTGTCACACTCCAGTGACCTCTCCTGTCCTCAGAGCTCAAGCCCAGTGACTCCTGAGGAGTCAGACACATTTAGACATTGATAGTGGCTGCTCCTTTTGCCTCAAAACCCTTTTTGGGTGAGGCATGGTAGCACACACCTTTAATTTCAGCACTCGGAAGCAGAGGTAGGAGGATCAATGGAGCTACAGAGTGAGTTCCAGGTCAGCCTGGGCTAGAGTGAGACCCTTGAAAATACCCCCCCCCCAAAGAAAAGCCTTGGCTACACAAACTGAACTGGAATTCATCCTTCAATGCCTCCAATTGAAGCTCCTCCCAGGAAGCTTTTCCAACCCACTCTGTGCTTCCTGTTATCAGAGTGCTGATTAATTATCTTTTATTAGTATTATCAGAGTGCAGATTATTATTTGCCTGGGTCAGTGTGCCTCCCCATTATTCTGAGCCATGGTGGCAAGGGCCCATCTGATTCTAGTCTGTTCCCAGCCCACAGGACAGGCCTTGACACAGAAAGGCAGGTCCCGAGTGAGGCCAAGAGAATAGGCCTGCACACGTCAGCCAACCTCTCCGCTCCTATTCCCCAAATGAGCCCAGAACTTCCTCTGCTGGGAAAACCAACTTGGCTGACCTGGCTGAGGTGCCAGGTGAGGTCCCCAAACCTGAGAGCAGCTAGACCCTCTGAGCACCAGTGTTGGGCCGTGAAGGCTCAGCCCATCTTCTCTCCACAGCATCCTTCCCTGCGCCCACCATTGCCGCTATGGACGGATTTGCCTTGGGTGGGGGTCTGGAGCTTGCCTTGGCCTGTGACCTCCGGATAGCAGGTAATGGGGGTGCTGAGTGTGTGAAATGGAAATCTGGGGGTTCTGCAAAGTCAGTCACTGCTGTTGGTCTTCTAACCAAGAGAAAAACTGAGGCAGGGTGGGAGACAGAGGAACATGGCTGACATTGCCATTGCCTGACAGCCATGCCAACCTCAGCCATGGCCTGCTTGGCAGCAGAGCCAAGGAGGGCAAAGACCGTGTCATGCCATCCAGATCTGCAACGTCAGATTACCTGAACAAAGGTGAGCCATGGGACCAGTCTGTCTCCAGCCCAGATGGCTGCGGAGGTGACTGAGCTGGAACACTGCTGTCTGGCTCATGGCTCTAGCCAAGCTTGGCATTCCTCGTTCCACGGTTAACCGGAAGGGGTGGACAATAGAGAAGGCATTGAGTTTTCAAGGTCACCTCCTTGATGGCCACAAAAGCACTTCTTGGAGGCTCTTACACTGTCTTTCTCTTGCCACAACAGGAATATTACAGTAGATATACCCAGGCATGAAGGAGGCTTGTAACTATGTCAGAGGGAATGAAAGAGCCAAGCCTTTCCTCTCAACCCTCGGATGGCTAGGGTAGGAGGATCGTTGAAAGCGATCCTTTTTGGAGCTAAAAAGTGAGTTCCAGGTCAGTCTGGGCTAGAGTGAGACCCTGTCTTGACGGTCTCACAAGGGCATGGGTTGTGGCTCAGGAAGTGGTTACCAGAGTGCTACTGAGTTCTTGGTCTCACAAGCTCATGGATAATGAAGGGTGAGCTCAACATGAGAAACTTTAAACATTTTTTTCTTTCTTTTTCAAGGTAGGGCCTCACTCTAGCCCAGGCTGACCTGGAATTCACTACGTAGTCTCAGGGTGACCTCGAACTCACTGAGATCCTCCTACTTCTGCCTCCCAAGTGCTGGGATTAAAGGTGTGTGTCACCACTCCCGGCACTGTAAACATTAAAAAAAAATATTTTTCAAAATTTAATTGTAAGCAAGGTGAGGGAGAATGGGTGTGCCAGGGCCTCCTGGCCACTGTAAATGAACTCCAGATGTATGCACCACTTTGTGCATCTGGCTTTACATGGGTAATGGGGAATCAAATCCAGGCCATAATGCTTTTGCAAAGTGCCTTTAACCACTGAGCTATCTCTCCAATCTCTAAAAGGAGAAACTATAATAGAAAGTTTCAAGCAAAAATTTGTATTTGTTTATTGACAAACAAAAGGAATAAAAGTAAAGAAGTTCTCTGCAATAGGCTGGGTCCTGCAAAGTAGGTTACCACCCTTTGACTAGGGGTTGTCTAGGGGTTTATAAGGCTTTTTGGTTAGGGAAGTTGATCTTTAACATGACAGAGTGGGCTAGAGAGATGGCTCAGTGGTTAAGGCACTTGCCTACAAATCCTAAAGGCCCAGGGTTGATTCCCCAGTACCACATAAAGGCAGATGCACAAAGTGGTACATGTGTCTGAAGTTCATTTGCAATGGCAGACGGCCCTGGTGTGCCCATTTTCTTTCTCCTCTCAAATAAGTAAATATTTTTAAATGACTGGACTGAGATGTGGAGAAGCGTAGTTCTGGCCCAGTGGTCCACCCAGAGGTGTCTGTCTCCTTTATACGCATTCCTCTGCCGGGGCTGAGCTGTCAGGGACACCTATCAACTTTGTAAGGGAGCAGTAGAGCAGAATTAAGGATGAAAAATAAACTTTTGTTCTCAAGGTGGAGGCTTCGCTGTCCTTCATACCCAGCTCCAAGCCTTCCTGCCTAGTGCTCTTGACCTTACTGTACCGACCCTAACATTTCTCTCTACCCTTCCTAAGGCAAGGACAAAAGAATCGCACCCACTCCCACCCACAGAGCCGGGCCTCTGATGCTCTCCCTGGATACCTAGCGCAGCCCCACCATGTACCCACATTGCACTGGTCAGATCCCCTGTGAGTGGGTCAGTCCAGGAAAGCTGCGTAAAGGGGAAGTTAGAAAGAAGTGGCCTGCAACCCTCAGGGAAATTTAGGCTGTGACAAAACCTAGGAGGTATAACCATGCTTGTAGCAAGAGCCACAGAGATCCCAGATCCTTAGGGCGCTAGACAGAACTCCCTTAACCTACAAGTGGGTGCCAAGCATCTTTCAGAAACCCCTCCTTGTTCCTTTCACGTCACTTAATTTGATCCACAGCCACTCTCTGACTTGGGCACAAGAGGTCAGCCAACTTTTCCTAGAAGTAGTGCTAAGGGGGAGACTTGCTCAACCAGAAGAGGCGGTGGGAGGTAGACCTGGGCCTCCTGATTGACTCCCGGGCTAGGACTCTTTCAGAGGCAGGCTGAGTGGCCCAAGTGGAGCCAACCATAAAGGAAGTGGCTGGAGAGGCAATAATGGAGGATGAGGGAAGACCTCTGTTCTGTTCCAACAGCTTCCTCTGCAGTCATGGGGCTGATCGAGACCACTCGAGGACTCCTTCCTGGGGCAGGTAATCTCATCTGCTTCCGCTCTAAGCTTTTCCTGGGTTCTGGGCCTTTCCCTCCCATCCTAATTCAACCTGAAACTCCTAGGAGCCCTAGTTAATCTCTGGATTCACCCTCTTAACCTGACTCGGCTCCCTCACCCCTCCCTCCTGGCAGGTGGGACTCAGAGGCTGCCTCGTTGCCTGGGGGTGGCCCTGGCAAAGGAGCTCATCTTCACTGGCCGGCGACTGGATGGCGTGCAGGCCCAAGCACTGGGCCTGGTCAACCATGCCGTGGACCAGAACCAAGAGGGAGATGCCGCCTACCACCGGGCAAAGGCACTGGCCCAGGAGATCTTGCCCCAGGTATGGTGATCAGTGAGCACAGGAGGGTCGGACAATGGAGGCCCAGGGGGCACATGATTCACATGTTCTGCTACCTAGTAAACAAAGCCAAGGCCACGTTTGACGATCAACTTCTGAAGGGCTAGAAATCCTGTGCTGTGGACCAATGACTTCCAGGCATGGTGACAGAGCCAAGGACTTAAACTGGATGAACTCCGCTTCTCAATCACACTAGATACATTTCAAACGCTAAATAGCTACAAAGGTATCATATAGCATCTCCTTTAAGTTTCCCAAGACCAGCAATTCTAAAGATAGGCCAGCAGCTTCTTTCTCACTACATTGAATAATGGAGAATTTCTTGAAATAGCTCATGTGTTGACTCATCTATAAAAACCCTCAAATATGGGGGTCCAGCATAAACTGGGTTGTGGTGGTACATACCTGTAATCCTGGGATGTAGAGGCAGGACGATCAGAAATTCCAGGTTACCGTTGGCTCCATATTGGGTTTCAGGTCATCTTGGCTCCATGAGGCCCTGGGGACCACCCCAGCAGTATGTGTGGCCTGAGAGGTCTAGGTCCTGCCTAGGAACACCCCAACTGGTTACAGTCCCCCCAGTGCTCCACTGGGGATACCTAAGGATTGGCTAGTGGCCCTAAGATCTGCTGGCTTGTCACAAAGGGGCTGGAGCAGGAGATGGGGCTGAGGTCTCATTTCCATAACTGTGTAAAACAGTTGAAATGGAGCATGGTCACACAGGTATTTTAATGCAGTGGGTCCCAATTATTAGAATAAACTTGAGCAGATTATTTGCTTCTGTTAGTGAAAAAGCACTCAAAAGGTCATGTGACTAGCTCTGTAAAGGGCAAAGTGACTGTAGTATCAGAAAAAAGATAACTAAATACAAAGATTTAAGACTAGAAAATGTACAAAGTTTTATAACAAGTCAAATGTATTTATAAAAACATTTAAAACATTACAAAACTATTGTAAGAAAACTCTCCCTCAAGAGAAACAATGCTAGCCCATTTATAACTGAGCTGTACTTAGGGACTTTAGTATCTGCTGTGTGTTCTGGGTGTAATTTTTATGCTTGGTCAGGTCTCTGAACTCATTCAGAGCCCAGATGACCAGGACAAGTGGCCAGCAGTTGCAGAGAGCTGGTGGGCTTTTCTGAGTGCAGAACAGGACCAAAAGGATTCAGACCCAAGACCACAAACCACAAGGAACAATGGCTCCAGCCTCACTGGCCTGGTGGTACTTCCATAAAAGCAGCTTTGCAACCTGAAAAAATCCGGGCTAGATTTCCTGGCTGGGATGAGTTCCTGGGTGGGGTGGTAAAAATCTGTCGCCATCTTGTGGACAAACCACTCAGCAGGAGTGAAATAGTTTGAGATTCCTCAGACCAGGAACAGTGATTGATGTATATGTACACATAAACAGATATGTTCCTATACATAGAGTTTTATTTTTTGGTGTTTTTGAGGTAATGTCTCGCTCTAACCCAGGCTGACCTGGAACTCACAGCAATCCTCCTACCGCTGCCTCCCGAGTGCTAGAATTAAAGGTGTGCGCCATACTTGGCCATATGGGTCTCTATCGGATACCTGATTAAATATTCACAGCAAGTAAATCAAATAGAACAGAGGGTGAGAAGGACACAAAGTAAAAGCCAAATTAGGTCAGCAGAGGCTTATCAGAGGGAAACTGGGAGTCAAATGACACTGGACGAATGGAGCCCAGCACATAACTCCCATCTGGAAAGTGGGTGCGTATGGACAGCAGCACGCCATGGGTCTGTGCAGAAAGGCACTCCATGGCCAGCCATGGTGGTACATGCTTGTTGTCCTGGCTATGCAGGAGACTGAGGATGACCTGGGCAGCTCAGCATGACCCTGTCTCGGGGTAGAACCCTTGCCTAGCATGGGGCAAGCCCTGAGTTCAATCCCTAGCACCTCAGACAAACATACATACAAGAAAAGTATTTTGAGGTGGGTGCAGTAGCTCTGCCTCTGATCCCAGCACTGGAAGGCTGAGGTAGGATCACTGTGAGTTGGAGGCCAGCCTAAGTCTGGGCTACAGACTGAGTTTTAGGTCATTCTGGTCTAGAATGAGTGAACTATAGTGCATACTGGAAGATGGGGGGCTGAGTGACCGTGTTCTCCTCCCTAGGCCCCCATTGCTGTGAGGCTGGGCAAAGTTGCCATTGACCGAGGAATAGAGGTGAGTTTCTGATGAGTCAGGACTTGGTCAGCTTAAGCTGGTCATGGCCTGGATGTAGTACTTTCTGAACCCAGAGCTGAACTTGCCTAGCATTCCTGGAGTCTGACGTCCCTGTGTGTGCCTCATCCATAAAACAGGATGCTTGGGTGATGGTCCTGATGATTCTCCCTCATCTCTTCTTGGAGAGGAAACAGCAGAAAGGAAGTGACACTGAAAACAGGGCTAACCAGAATGGCCCACTAGTTACTTTGGCTATCTGAAGGGTGGCCACTGGTGGTGGTTAAACTTGATTAAAAGCAAGCAAAGGCCTGATGACACACACCTGCACTCCTAGCACTTGAACGATAGAGGCAGGGGGATCATGAGTTGAGGGCTGGGATCACAAGAAAGTCTCCCCTCACACTGACCCCCAGGTTTGGGGTCTTCAAAATGCATGTGGCACCACTAAGCGGTGATTAGAGAGCGCTTGCTAGAGCTGGGCCTCAGGAAGGAGAATTAGTGGCCAGTTGGGATGGCACATACCTGTACTCCCAGCTCTCAGGAGGCTGAGGCAGGACTGAGATTGTAGCTATACCTGGGCTATACAGCAAAATCTCACAACAAAAAGAAAAGAGCACTCTAGAGAGAAGTTAAAGTCTGAGGAAAGACCCAGAGGGCAAGGCAATATGGCAGCTGCAGGTAGGGGCACAGGGGCTGGACCGAGTGAGTCTACAGGAGTCAGGCACCGTGGATTACTCCACCTTTCTGCTTGCCTCGAGTTTCTCAGTGGTGAGATAACCACCATGATACTTGTTATGAAAAGGAAGCGAGTTGAAAGCAGTGCTTACTAGCCAGAGGCTGAGCATACCAGGCAGCAGGCAGACCAGGGTGAGCGAGGGTGGTGACCTAATAGAGGCATGGCCAGCCAGCCTGCAGGGTCCTCCTCATCCCAACACCCCTCTTTCTCCATGAACTCCAGGCACGAGTCCCTGAGCAGTCATTTCTGCTCAGATGGGTGGGGGGAGGCTGGCTCCCATGCTGGTGGAGGCGGACAAGTTCAGGATTCAGAGAGCACTTCTTTCTTACAGGTGGACATTGCATCAGGGATGGCCATCGAGGGGATGTGCTATGCCCAGGTATGTGGCTACTGCAGGTCTGTACCTGCTGCTAGGGCTAGGCCTCGTGAATACAAGCCCAGCTGAGAAGGTTCCTTCCAAGCCAGTCTCACTATGCCAGTGCCTCCTAGTAACCAACCTGACATGCCCCACCGAGACTGCCCCTCATCCTGGTCTCTGTCTGATGGCTTTTACTCTCCCTGTACTAGTTGCCTCTGTAGAGAGTATCAACAAACCTAAGAGTCCTGTTTTACCAAACTTGTGGGCATTCCTTTGTACAAGCTACTTTCTAGGATAACCAACACCCAAAATAAGCCTTGGGGTCTTGGGACTCAGGGAGCTGAGTTTGGCTGCCCAGCCTGGTTTACTGTGGAGCAGCATTCTGTGGTGGTGACTTCCAGGAGGCAGTGATAGGCTTGGGTGCTACTGGGAGGCCTGCCTGGACACTGAGGAACCACCGAGGCTTCCAGCTCTTCATGGCCCCAGACCTGACTCGAGACAAGCACTTGGGCCCTGGTGACACTGTAGGCTGGCCCACTAAGTCCTCACAACTAATTCCGGTTCCACTGTTGCAGAACATCCCAACCCAGGACCGGCTGGAAGGCATGGCAGCTTTCAGGGAGAAACGACCCCCCAAATTTGTTGGCAAGTGACCCCCATCCTCAGCAAGACCAGAGGAAGAGGTTGCAGGCCAGGCTAGCCCTCCTACCACCTCTGGCCTTCAGCTTCTTCACCAGGGAGAGATGCCAGTGACTGGCATGTGCTGCTGACCACACCCTCTATGGCTTCCTTGTTCCTCACCCCGTACTGGCATCAGATTTGCTTAGAATGCCTGATTAGAAAATAGATCCCTCTGGGTCTGTTACTGGCTCTGAAGGCCTGAGGAAGCTCTTGTCTCTTCCTCTGGGCAGAGAAATAAATCAGCCTGGATACTGCCCAGGTAGATGTCAGTAGTCACACCAGATTCCCGATCTGCCAGCTCCTCGCTCTGAATTCTGAACAAACTGTCTCTAGGCCTCAGCCTCTGTGCCTGCCATATAATCCTTCATGTTCAATAAACGTGAACGTATACTGTTAGCATATACTGGACTTGTGAAACCCTTCTGACTGAGAAGTGCAAGATCTTCCATGGCTTTCAGGAGCTCTGAGAAGGGGGGCCCATAACTCACCAGAGAGGGGCAGGGAAATGGGCAGGATTGCCAAGGGCATTGAACCCACCCAGAAGCAGGTGGTGAGCTGAGCTGGGCTAGAAGTCACCGTACTTGGGAGGAAAGGTGCTGCGTGTACTCCTCTCCTAGGAGTCACCTCGGACCAGAGCCAGGCTGAGTGAGCATCCTCAGTGTAGGCCTGGTCCGGAGCCAGTGAAGCAAGGGCATATGTGCCAGACTCACACTTGTATCCTCAGGCTAGGCCTCAGAAGGAGGGCCATCACCCCAGCCTTTCTGAACTTCCTGCAGACATAACTGAAGGGGTGCCTTGTATCAAGCTAGACCTCAACCCAGGCTGATTTCCCGCAACACTTCCTCACTTTAACAAAAGTAACACAATGTTCCTGGATGTACTGGAGCCCAGGTCCAGAAACAGGCTTTCTAGAATCATGTACAAGAATGACTATGGGAAAATCAGTGCATTTTAAAGACTGAAGCATAAGTTGAAGCAGATTCTCAGAAAACCACCTTTTTGTGTCCACGTTAGGAAAAGCAGCCACGGACATGGTTATGGTAAGACTTTCTGGCCCCTCCTCTAGTCTCAGGCCCCAGGCACGCTGTTGCCTCAACCCCATAGCTATACACACATGATGGGATGGCTTGTCAAGCTGCAGGAAAAAGTCAAAACTATAAGCATGTTTCTGGCTAAGCATATGCCCGGAATCCCTGCATTCCCAATCTCTTTTTTCTTTTCTCATGTACTTTTCTAGTAGCTTCACATAACCAGGAATAACTGAAGAAATGTGACATAAACTCCCAGATCTTCCTCTTGTGGGAGAACAGGACTCATCCCCCGTGAGCTCCCACACACGAGCTGACTCGGACACAGCACTTCCACCACAGGCTCCCAGAGTCTAGGGTCCTTTCCAAACACTGGCTGGGGAGGCGGTGACTCCTTGATGATTTCAACTTGATTTGGGATTATGGCTCTCATACAAATCTAACCTTTTTGTAATAAAATCAACCAAGAAATGACTTAACAGCCAACTCACAAACTCCAATAACTGGCTTCAGCCTTTGATCACCCATGGGACACCCTGTCCTCAAGAAGTCCCTAGGTAGAAAAGGGTGGGCGTCTCTGGAAATTCATGAAGTGCATCTTGAAGTCCCCCAGAATGGAAGCTGCCATCTGCTGGGCCTGGGGGTGGGCCTCAGCATGCTCATGGATGTCACAGAGAAGCTGCAGGCCACCTTCTTCCACCAACATTTTGCAGTATTTGCTAGCTGAAAGAAAAGGAGACTCCAGTCACCACATCCATGTTGCTGCTTGTGGGTTTTTGAGGTAGGGCCTTGCTCCAGCCCAGGCTGACCTGGAATTCACTATGTAGTCTCAGGCTGGCCTAGAACTCGAAGCAATCCTCCTACCTCTGCCTCCCCAGTGCTGGGATTAAAGATATGTACCACCACACTTGGCTTAGTCCAAAGCTTTTATACAAAGCAAAGCTTTGGGTTTTTTTTTTGTTTTGTTTTGTTTTTTTTTTTTTTTTTTGGTTTTTTCAAGGTAGGGTCTCACTCTAGCCCAGGCTGACCTGGAATTCACTATGTAGTCTCAAGGTGGCCTTGAACTCATGGCGATCCTCCTACCTCTGCCTCCCAAGTACTGGGATTAAAGGCATGCGCCGCCACGCCCGGCTTGGTTTTTTTTTTTTTAACTCCAATAAAAATATGCATTTCAAAGTCAGGCAATATTGGAGAAAATAACCTGAAAAGTGAATGTACAAAGTGAAGAGTGAGAATAAAACAAGAAGTAGTAGGCTGGGAGATACTCAGTTGTTAAAACACTTGCGAGTTGAGTTAAATCCCCAGAGCACACATGAAACTGCTGAGTGTGGTG
>PVHP010047684.1:0-12804 GCA_004024765.1 Zapus hudsonius | reverse complement strand
TTATTCCAACTGCAAATAACAAACCTAAAGGTTTCATTTCCTCTGCTAACATCCCCATTCTATCCATGTATAGAGTCACGTAGCCCCCTCAATTTTTCTATGTAAATTAGGATAGTGGCCCCTACCAATCAAACTCATGAGATGCCCACAGATCTTGCTTCCTATGCTTCTACTTCTGACTTTTCTCTATAAAAACAACTGTTATCTACCAATAAAATGAGAACTGCCCACTGCCGCGTTCTCCCGAGAGTCTCATCTCTCGTTCGGCTCACAGCTGTTCCAAGCCACTGCTCACCCAGCTCCCATGGGTGAACAGGTAGTTGATGTGAGCTGCAACCCCCTAAGTAACCCACGGACCCAGAATGAGGTACCACCTTACCCCGAAATTTAGGAAAAAATGGTGTGACTTCGAGCAGATTTTACTAAGTGAACACTTAAAAGAACGGAGAAACGAACACCTCATATTCTCCCTCATATGTGGTCCTAATCCAGGATAACCGTGTTCTCTATGCAGACTAGTAGTAAGAAGTGAAAGGTTATGAATGATGGATAAGGGATGGGGGGAAGGGAATAGCTTAAGCTTGAGGGTAAAGCACATTAGGTTCAAAAACATATAATCCTCATGAGCTCATTGTAACCTATTGAGTAAGTAGTGAGCGTCATCTGGCAAGAGGGGCCATGAGTGATAGGGGAGAGAGTCTAAATCTGTGAATAATTTAGATCAGCCTGACAACCCCTGGTTCCAAACAATAGTTCCTTCCCTCATTGAGATGTTGACCAAAGCGACTCATGAGATTTCAACAACAAGACAGAATTATGTCAAAGCTCTTGGGTGCCCTCCCTAAGCCTGAGGCAAAACCCTGTTGCTGAAGAAAGCACAGAATGCCATCGACCAGCATCGAGAGACCCTTCAATGTCCAGAACGATATCCAGCCCCCAGAAGGCAGCTAATATAGTGCTGGAAGGCACTGCACAGGCTGCCAGGGGAAAATGATCAACGGCAGCTGCAGTAAACAGAGACCACCAACACGAAACAATCTGGGGTCATGAGTGGGCTGACCACACCCCCTACTGGGAGAGAACAGCGAACCAAGAAAGGAGCACTTGTGTAATGGAGGAGCCTAGGCCTGGGGGAGACAATCAATAGCTTTCAAATTCGGCCAATTTTCCACTTAGTGAGGGGGACCCCTTGTCTGGAACTTGGGATTCAGGGCGAAAGTCACCGGATCCCGTACTCTTGGGATCCCAAGACAAGATGCACTGAGGGAGTGATTGACGGGGAGGCTACTAGAAATAGACTCTAGGTAATCCAGAGATGTGTATATTTTTTAACCTATATGGACCACACTCTCCGAAGGAGATTGTGCTTGTATTTTTCAGGATACAGTGAGAGAGCTGGGGCCCATCTAACCCTAACAACTGACTGTAGGCCGATGCCTGAGATTCTGGCTGGAGAGGAACCACCATAGTCATACCGTGGAGGATCCATATGGAACCCTGCAGAGAATGACGGGAGGTACGAGGGACCCAAAGGCACAGACATTCAACCTACACAGGATAAGCCAGTGAGACAGTAACCAACGATATTCAACACAAAGACCCCTAAACTCACAATCTTAAAGCAGCCTTAATACTCATCCACCACGACTCAGGGAACTATGCAGAAGAGGGGGTGGAAAGATTGTAAGAGCTGTGGTGGGGGAGACTATCCAGAGGTATGGCACCCTACAGCAACAACACACTTGAGCCAGGAGGTCCGGGCTGAGTACTAGGCTATCCAAGGCCCCCTGCCATAAGGACTTATCCAGATGGTACATGGAGGAGGATATCCAGCTGATTGGGGATGGGGAGGGGAGGCATTGGGGAATTGGGGATAACAGCTCATTGTTTGCCCACTGAATAATGTAACACAGTATGGACAATAAATATATAGTTAAAAATAAATAAAATAAAATAGAATTAGCAATCTCAAAAAAATAACTCAATATATTCATACTCGGCTCTTTATTCTCTCCCAAACTTTATTATTTCGCTTGAATAGTTGTGACTGCTTTGTATAGGGATTCTGGTAGCATCACAGAGCACTGGAAATGTAATGTGCTGGGATATCAGATTTGCATTATAGCATCATTCCATTTTCAACTTTATTCTTGTCGTCTAGAAAGGAGTGTGCATGATCCTTGAGATCTTTCCAATTTTTCTTTTGTATTCCTTGGATACAGTATGAAACTACTAGAGTTCTAGGATTCTGTTTTGAGTAGGTGATCAGGAAGGGGCAAGGAAGGAGGATGTGATTAGAAAAGAAAGGCAACGGTGTTCCTTGATTTTTGTACAGTCAGGTGGCAGTGTTACCTCTTGAAACATAGCCATCAGATTGTAGGCCTGCAATTAGGGTTAGAGCTTGACCCTTAGCATCCATTTCATCCAACTGAAGCCAGTTTATCTGCACCTAAGCCCCTCAAGTTATATCACTGGAGCAGCAACACAATCTGATCCTTTACTTTTTAAGTGTCTTATTTTTTTTTCTCAAGCACAACACTGATTCCCTGGAGGAAGAACATGCACCTGAAAGAAAGGAAGACTGTCTAAGCAACAATGAAAACAGAATTCCTGGCTGTCTTCTTGTGGAAAGACTCATTATCAGGAATGCAAATGGCAGTGTCTTTGCAACAGATTCCATGTAAACAGTTTTGAAACCTACAGCAAAAGAACACAAGAAGCAGTTTAGTTACATTCATGTGACTGCAGGGTAATTAGTGAATTCCAGATTAATCAGATACATACTAGACAGCCAGGCGATTTTGTTAACAGACTGGGACAGTACAAAATAACTGGGTAATGAAGTGGAGATGACCATAATGTGCACCACTGCTCCTGGGATTGTACAGAAATCTATTATTTAGACAGATGCTGAATCTTGTGGACAAGAGATCTTTAAAACAGGAAATATTCTTAACTTGTCCAACTAATTCTGCTTCGTGCTTCCATGGACCAAGGATTGAAGGATAGAATTAGCGAGGGAGGAAACTCTTGAAGGGTCTAGTCTGGAAACTGTCATCAAAAATGGAGGATAGGTTCTCTGTTGCCACACAGCACATTATCCAATCGTCATAAAAATAACACCTTATCTTATGCAGGAAAGAGAGTTGCTATTCTAAGTTTTCCACAGGTGATGATTTTGAGGCTTGAGGAGTTGAAAGGATGAATGGAGATACTAAAAGTGCATAAAGACAAATTTTTCTTCTTTTACTACTGTGAATGGGAGTTGCCAGGTAGCCATACACAGGGGACACCTGAGAAAGCTTTGATTTTGCTCATGCAGAATGAAAACCATCATGCAACCATTATCAGGCAAATCATGGGCTTCATGAATATATTTATGACCTGGTGAGGTTCTCAGGAATAAATAAGTGTAAACAGCATATACTGCTTTCACAACAAGCAATTCATCATGACAGGAAGTTAGACTTAGGCATGAAAGAGATAGGTATCTATTTGTGTGGCAAGATTCAGGAAGCTTTCTAAAGGCTTCTTGCTCTCCCTTGACACAGATTGAAATAGAACTCTGTCCTGCCTATTACACTCACCCAGGTTGGAGAGGATACATAGGACCCCAGGTAAAAAGGGATGACCTTACAGAGCCTCACAGAAATTCTAGACCACATCAATGGAGTAGAACATTTGGAAAAAGGAAAGAGCAAACACACAGCAAAATGCCAGGCTTTGAGACATGAAATACGAATAGTATACTTTAACTTCCCTATGAGGAACAAGCAAGTAGAGAAAATTTAACAGCAGCAAAAAATATCAAAATAATAAATCTAATTACTGCTGGGTTTAGTGGTGTAGGCCCTTAATCCCAACTACTCAGGAAGCTGAAACAGGAGAATGGTAAAGTTTTTTTTTTTTTGGTGTTTTCTAGGTAGATTTTTGTTCTAGCCTGGAATTCATTATGTAGTCTCAGGGGGTCTCGGACTCACAGTGACTATCCTACCTTTGCCTCCAGAGTGCTGGGATTAAAGGCATGCACCAGCACGCCCTGTAGAGCATGGTAAATTTGTGGCCTTCCTGGTCTACAGAGTGAGTTCAAGGCCAACCTGGGCAATTTAGTAAGATAGTGACTAATATTAAATGGTAAAAAGGATGCCAGTGATGTAGCTCAGTGTAGAGTGCTTGCCTACAATGCAAGAGACTCTAGGTTCAATTGCTAGTACTACAAAAGAGAAATTCCTTGGGCATTACAAGATACTATACTAATTGTTGTGAAAGACAACAGAAAAGCATTGCCCCATCATACAGGAGTTTATTTACAACTTTCCTTGGAGGGTAACACGTGTGTACACGAAAAACACGTCTGTCTCTGGCAGTGCATTACAAGTGTGAAATGACGGATCACTGAGCAGGATGTGTTTGAACCCAGAAATACTACAGATTTCTTTTTTACTTTTTTCTTTAATGTTTATTTTGTGATTTGAGATCAGATAGGTTATTTCTGGGGTTCAAATACAGAAGTCTGTAAAAGAACTATAGTTAGAAATTATTTTTTCCTCAAAACTGAAAGATATAAAGATATTCTGATTTCATTGTCATCTTTCCAATATCTTAAAACATATAATAAAATCAATTCAATTCAGTGTCCATCATGTGTAAAATACCCTATATTTGAATAGTGTTTAAGAAAATTAAAAATCACATGCATTTTTATGTTTTCCATATATCCTCATAATTTTCCTTCACTGTCACTAGTCACATTGATGCTTAGTAGATGGATGTGACATCCAATGCCTTTGTCCTAGTAGGGATATAGATATAAGTCACACACACACACACACACACACGCAGCTATAGAGAGGTGTTAAATTTAAAAACATCAATCTGGCGATTCAAAGGCAAGGGTGGCATCACTGTGAGTTCGAGGCCCACCTGGGACTACAGTGTGAGTTCCAGGTTAGGCTGGGCTAGAATGAGAGACTACCTCAAAACAAACAAGAAAACCATTAATCTGTAACCAGAAGATTTGAGCCTCTGTGCTGATGGGGCTATTTATACTGAGAAAACCCAGAGAAGTTACTTGACTTCTTGTGATCCTATTTTTCTAATGCTTGATTCAAGGAGTACCAAAAGGTTCCATTTAAATGTCAGGTGTGGGAACTGGGGATATAGCTGAGTGGATAAAGTACTTGTAACACAAGCATGAGGACCTGAGATCAGATCCTCAGCACCTATGTAAATTCCACATATGGTGGTGCATACTAATAATCTCAGCACTGAGAAAAGGGAGACAGGGAATGACTGATGCACATTGGCTAACTAGTCTAGCCAATTTGGTGAGTTCTAGGTTCAAAAAGAGATCCAAAGAATAAGGTGGAGGGTAATAGAGGAATGTACTCAACATTGACTACTGGCCTCTTCATACACATAAACACACATGTTCCCCCATACCATGCACAATACACATGAAAAAAAGTTTCACATTTAAACAGTTCTTAGGAACAGTGAAATTCTACATAAATGTGTGTTATTAAAAGAGAAGCAACTGGACCATTGAGATGGCTCAACAGTTGATGCTCTTGCCTCCAGAGCCTAAGGACCCAGGCTCAATTCCCCAGTACCCATGTAAGCCAGATACAAAAGGTGGCTCATGTGTCTGGAGTTCCTTTGCAGTTGCTAGAGGCCCTGAAGCACCCATTCTCTTTCTCTCCCCCTATCTCTCTCTGTACTCTCTGCTTGCACATGAATAAGTGAAATATTTTTTTAAAAAATAGAAGCAAGTAAATAAAATATATACACACAAACCAAGGGTCATCAATGTAGAGATTCATATTTTGAGAAAAGTAAGACAAAGCATATAAATATAATACATATAATATAATACAAAGCATTCTGGTTGAATAAACCAATTTCGACATCGAGTGTATAACATGGGTACTGAAATCAATAAGACTTTTATTAGGATTTTTTGTGAATAAGTAGATATTTAGCTGTTTTTTTTATAAAAAAGCCACTAAGAGAGATAATAATGACAATCTGATTCATTACAGTAACCATTTTACTATTTATATATCCTATAACATCAGGGTATAAATGTCAGATGCATACAGCATAGTTTATTTTATTTATTATATTAATTTTTTAGGTTATCACCCAAAATAATGAGTTTTTATCATGACATTTCCCCCGGCTCTTTAAAGATCTTTAATAAGACGCAACATAGAATGAGCTCAATGTTTCTGTTCTACAGCAAAGGTTTGTGGCCTCCTGTGGCTGCCCCATAGCTTCTCTGGGTCCTGCCTTCTTGAGGCTTTGCTGATTATCATGATATTTTCATACATATGTGCCATTATACTACAGCAAAACTCATTTTAAAAAGAAGAGAGGAAGGTAAGGGGAGAGGCTGGTCAATGGGTACTAAATTATAGTTAGATAAAAAGAAGACATTCTAATGTGTTGCATGAGAATGAAAACAATGATAATATAGTGAATATTTCAGAAAGCCAGAAGAAAGGATTTTGAATGTTTTCAGAAGAGTGGATGATAATTGTTTAAGGATATAGATGTGTTTACCATGATTTAAACTTTACACAATAGATACACTTCTCAAAATATCACATTAATATATACACTTTTATATATTAGTTAAAAGTAAAATAAATAGGGCTGGAGAGATCATCCAGCACTTGCTTGCAAGGCCTAATCACCCATGTTTGATTACTCAGTACCCACATAAAGCCAGATGAACAAAGTGGCGCATGCATCTGGAGTTTGCAGTGGCTAGAGACCTCAGCACACACATTCTCTGCCTCTCTGTCTCTTTCTGATTGCAAATAAATGTTTATAAAAGTAAAATAAATAGATGGGTAAGAGAAAAGATTCACAAGAACATATTGAGAAAATGTGCTATTAGATATTAATAACTAAAAACATATTGACATTTTCTTGAATAAACTGTATTCAGTGGATTGAGATTACAAAATAACTTCATTTTCCTCTAACCAGAGTCTTACAGATGCCTTATGTCATATGTTCTTTAGTTTGATTTAAGACCTTTCCCTACAAGAGTACATCTCAAGGCTGTTTGTAGTCATGCATTTTTGGGAACAGTCTCAAATTCAGGCATTAAAATCCAATACAGTCTAAATACAAATCTGAATCATTTTCTCAATCTATGGATTCTTTTTCTTTTTTGTCACCTATAGGAAGAGAATATCAGCATGCATCAGCAACATGTACAGTGATTTGAGGCCTAGGCTTGGAACTAATGCACTTCCAACTCACCCTTTTCTATTGGCCAAAGCAAGTAACAAGACCAGTATGATTTCAAATGTTGGGGATGGCTCTGTTGCTTCATTGCTATGTTACAAATGCCTTGGATACTTGGAGGATGAGGAATTGGAGATTTTATTACAATCAACTTCTTGTAAGTGTTTTGTAATTTCTTTGGTAACAACTTCCCACCCACCTCAGTACATCTTGGAACATGTGTTTAGTATTCTCTCCTCAGCTCTTGTTGCAGTAAGTCTCCATAACTCTTTACATTTCATTTATCCACAAAAGACATGCCTTTGAGGTGGGCTCTTTACAAATATTCCACATCCAGTTCCATTTTGTAGATCTCATCTAGACCACAAGACACTTTTATTTCAACCTCACAATTAGTGGAAGCATGTCTTAACCCACTTGGGCCCTGTCTCCCAACTGAGAACAGGTACATTGAATGGGAATAGACAGTAAATCGTAAGTTTCTTCTCTAGTAGATCTAAAGTCCTATAATTATTTTATATGTACTTTAAATATATTTTAATTTAATAGGCATGTTTGCTTATTTGGCTGGTCCTCACCAGTGTAGATCATATGTATTATTAGTACTAGTGACTTTCCATGTCTAAATCTAAAATCGTGTTCACATACACTTAGTCATGAAAACCTACTCATTCTCTCATGCATATTAGGGAAGTAGTTCTTCAGAAAAGTAATGCTACATGTAGCCTGAAATACTTTGGATTAAATCTGTTCTGTGACTATTTGCCTCATTCACTATTTCTTCTGGTACATCTAAATGGTAAAAGTGGTCATGTGTTCTCTATAGGTGATTGCATTTTTAAAGTTCCTGTCAAATTAGTATGACTATTTCATTTTCTTTTGGGCTAGCCTCTCATACATGTTGCTTTCATTTGCTTGGAATTTACATACTACGTGCATTACTGATTACTTCAAAGGCCATGAGAAAAGATATGTTTTACATTTTATTCTTAACAATTAACACATTAGAATTTACAGAAATTCAATATCATCTGGGCTTGTGTTTGATTTTCATCACCAAAGTAGATGTACTGAACAAAATGTTCCAGGGAAATGCAATAGTTGTCTTCTGTGCAAGGCCATACATATAACATTCTCCCCAAATAATCCTTTATTGAAACATTTTCTGGTTTTTGGTGACAAGGTCTCATGTAATTATAGACCAGCCTCAGATTTTGCTGTGTGATTGAAGCTGTCCTGAATTTTGGATCCTTCTATCTCTACCTCCCAAGTGCTAGGATTTACAAGTAACTATCATTATATCCAGCCTTTCCTTTCTACTTCTTAACTAACCAGAGACATCACAATGCACTACAGTTGATGTCATCTGTGACATGGTTAGGGTGGCTGCCATCAACATTATATCCCACAGACGAGACATTCCCTAAGACCTCCTTAATAATTACAGAAAGCCCTGTAGCTAAAGATTGGTATTCATCTTTTGGGCACTGTTAACAACCTTGTCTAACGTAGAATTTCCACAAAATATTTTTTTCTTTTCTCTGTCTCTCAGAGATTGATTGAACTCTTTGATGATCAAGTCAGAGGCAAGAGACAGCTCCTTAATTTAGACATGTTCCTCTCAGTGGTCAGATTTGCTACTATTTTCATATCCTTTCCATTACTGATTGCCTAAGTATGTCATCACTGACCCTTTTTGGAAGACAGATGCAGAGGCCAGGTCAGACTCAAAAGACATTTCTCCTCTGGTGTTCCTCTAGTACAGTCTTTTGATCTCTTGAGCTTGAATTTAGGCAACATCATGCAAAAAGCTAGTGTCCAATGAACCTGCATGAAGGATGACTGAAGAAATTTGTACTTTTGCCTCTTCTAAGCAGAAAATAGCATGAGGACTAAGAGGTATCTCCTGTGTTCTAGAAAACTCTCCTTCACAAGCTATGGTTGAAGTTTACAAATTTATAGATAATCTTTCTAGAATTTCAAGTTAAAACCACACTCAAAGTGGTTGCTGGGATTGTTTTATGTTATTCTTTCCTCATCTCACAATATTCTATAGGATTTTGCAGGTTCCTATCAAAGTCTACCTTTTCAATAAAATCATTTACAGTAGACACAATTCTCATAAAATGAAGATTCTGCTCCAACTATGGTTTTGGTAATTTCCATAGTTTACAATTGTTGGATACTTAATCCCAACTAATTAAGAATATAAACAAGGGGCTGAGAGATGGCTCAGTACTTAAAGCACTTGCTTGCAAAGCCTAACAAGTTAGGCTCGATTCCCCAGTACCCATGTAAAGCCAGGTGCACAAAGTGATGCAAGCATCTGGAGTTCATGTGCAGTGGCTGGAGCCCCTGGTACACCCAGTCTCTGTCTGCCTCTCTTCTGTCTTTGCTTGCAGATAAATAAATAAAAATATTTTTTCAAAGAATACAAATAAGGGGGCTAGACAGATGACTCAGCAGTTAAGGTGCTTGCCTGCAAAGCCTAAGAACACCAGTTTGATTCCCCAGTACCCAGTAAAGCCAGATGCACAAAGTGGCACATGCTTCTGGAATTCATTTGCTGTGGTTAGAGGCCCTGGTTTGCCTATTCTCTCTGTCTCTCTTCTATCTCTCACTCTCTTTTTTCTCTCTATCTCTGCTTAGAAATAAATGTTTTTAAAATAATACAAATAAAATTAATTTGTGCATGTATTGTCATATTCTCTAACTCTTGCATGTATGCCACCAGTGCATGAGGAATGGTTGGGGTAGGTAAGAATAATGCACTTCCTGGCATTTAGACAGATGAAAGCTCCAGTGTTCTGCCTTCAAATGCATCATTTCAGTATGCTTTAAAAGCTATTAATACAACAGGAGCACATTTTATTCTTACTGATATTCTATGTTCTAGGAGCCATTTCCAGGGAGAGACTTGATCTAGGGACTCATTGAGACAAATGCCATAGTGAGTTGCACAAGCATTTATCTTCTGTGTGGACTTGTGTGTCTCATGTCTCCCAGGAAGCAGTTCTTTTATACTATCTCAAAGACCAAATGAACTGAATCTTTTGCCACAATTTCAAAATTCTGCATGTTTACTGGATGTGTTCAATTCTAGTCTTTGTGGGTCAGTATCACCCTTCATGATTGTCACTTCCATGTTTACCATAAACCTCAGTGATTACTTGTATCTGCTGATCCTTCTCATATGCTTTAGTCCTAATCTCTTTTTTCTTTCACACTCCCTGGCCATCTCTGTGGGTTTTCACAGTTTATTTGGAGCTCACAGTCTATTGTAGTTTTTTCCTATGTTATTCAAATGTTTTCTATGGATCTTTCAGAATTATTATACATATTTCAGTCATTATTTTACCTCTTTAAGTTATTTGCCTTGTGATTAAATATTCAAGAACATGTGTAAATTGCTTGATTAAATTAATATACAGAATTTTATTTGATTCATATGGATAGGTACCACTTATCAGTCCTGGAAATCAGTAAAGGAAATACGTATATATTAGTAGTTACTATTTTACCTGATTACTTAGTTTGCCCATGAAAACTAGCTCCAACTACACCTTAAAAAAGATTCTATTATGTTTCATGGCTGTGTTACGACAAATCATTTCAAATAGTAATGTTTTCTGCAATATTTTTCTCTTTTGTCAGTTCAAATGATTGGTCAGCTTGTTACTTTGCCTTATGTATCATTACAAAAATAGGATAGCTACAATCATTCCCTTTCTCTGTGATTTGTGAAACCTCAGTCCATTAAATGATATTTTTATCTGACACACAGTACATATAGGGAAAGAAAGAGAAATTTTTTTTTTTGGTTTTTCGAGGTAGGGTCTCTCTCTAGTCCAGGCTGACCTGGAATTCACTCTGTAGTCTCAGGGTGGCCTTTAACTCACTGCAATCCTCCTACTTCTGCCTCCAAGCCATGTGCCACCATGCCCGGCTGAGAAATGGGTTTTGAAAGGGAGGGAAAAGACAAAGAAAGAGATAAAGATTTGGAGCTGAGGTCAGTAAATGTCCAACAATTAAGGGTCCTGCTGTGAACAAGATCTATACACAAATTTAAGGCTACCCTCCAGGAAGGTGAAACTTCTCAGAGAGATGGCTTGTCATTGTCTCAGCAGGTCTGGATGTCAGATAGACATAGAGCTCCCGATACTCACCAAGTATGTCACAAACAGGACTACAGAAGCAACCAAAACTAACAGATATGAAGCTACAATAGCTGAGACCTAATATAAACAGAAAGAGAATTCATTTCCCACCAGGTGGGATGGAGCTTCAACTTGGATTCAGGTTTAACTTAAGATAACAAGTGAATATTTCTTGCCTATCTCAACTTTTCAAGTATCAACCCCCTACATCACACATGAAGGTAAATCTGAAACAGGTAAGAATTCTCATGTTGCAGGTAAGTGCATCCAGGATGATGTATATCCTGTATAATCCCTTTCTTGTGCAAGTTACTTTCAAGACAATTGTGCTCATGTGCAAGGGAAGAAATCATGCACCATATATATATATGTAAGTTTATAGATATATATGCCAAAGAAGTTATATGCCAAAGAAGAATTAAATTTTTGAACAGATAACCAGCCTCTTACAGTGTATGTCCTTCTTGCCACTGAATATTGGTTTTGTGCTCTTCCCCACATAGGGAGCACATCCATTCTCTCCTCAAGCAAAACAATTTAAATCCATTTTTGTCACTGCCTACAGCTGAGCATCCAGGATCACTAGCTGATCTACATTCTTCTTCATAGAGCAAGGAATCTGTAGGATATGAGGCAATAATAACTCAGGGACAAAATAAATGCTACAAAAATATTCATTCAGAACAGAAAATAATAGAAAACATTCAGCAATCACCAATCTATAGCAATTATGAAATCCTGCTGGGTTAAGACATGTTGTGAAATACCCTGGTTCAGGTCTATTGATTGAATTTCCTTATCAATTTTTCTGGCAAACATTTACAACCATCATGTTTAATTTGCAATATCCACCTTTTGTCTGTATAAATAGTAGTGATAAATTACAGTTATCTGGAGAATAATTGGAGTGCTTCTGTGTACCTTGGGAAACAAGGGTCAGGGTTTTCAGTGGGGATCCAGGTTGTGAACACAAGCTGTGGTCATGCACTTAGCTCCAGACACCTCCCAGCACAGGATCCTCACGACTGGAAGCCACCAGCGTGGACCAGCGCTCGCAGGAGGCAGTGAGTAGTTCAGAGCCAGCAGGCAGGGCCAGAGCAGCCTCAGCCTACTGGCTGCCTGAGGCTTTCATTTGGCCTCAGCCAGCTTCCCTTGGGTTTCCTCCCGACCCTCCCACCCTCTATCTTTCCCGTCCTTCCTGGGCCCTTGCGTGTCTGTCCTTTTCAACTCTTTGGTTTTTTTCCCTTTTATTTTATTTCTTATATAATTTTTTTTTCCATCGCCGACTATACTTAGCCCCTAACCTGAGCTTCCGGCCTCCAGCACAT
The DNA here is from genome assembly GCA_004024765.1 of Zapus hudsonius. Classification (NCBI taxonomy): domain Eukaryota; kingdom Metazoa; phylum Chordata; class Mammalia; order Rodentia; family Dipodidae; genus Zapus; species Zapus hudsonius. The sequence continues at coordinate 59 of PVHP010047684.1, read as the reverse complement.
CTGCCCTGCCCCTCCTTCACTAGTCTGTTTCCTTCTTTATTTTGGTTTTTTTTTTTTTT
>PVHP010047683.1:0-12829 GCA_004024765.1 Zapus hudsonius | reverse complement strand
GTGGCACATGTGTCTGGAGTTCATTTGCAATGGCCAGATGCACCCACACTCACTTTATCTATGTCTCTCACATAAATATTTAAAAATCTCAAGTGGGGCTGATATAGCTCAGTGGTGGAGTGCTCCCCTGGCCCATGCAAGGCTCTGGGTCCCTTCCCCAAAGTTTTACACACACACACACACACACACACACACACACACACACACACACACACAGTCCTCAAATGATCTTACCTGGGGTTGCTACTAACTTTCTTTTCCTAAGACTTTATCGAGATGGATTTATGTTGAAAACTGCAGTGAATGTCCAGGTGACTTCTCCCTTCTGTAGATAACCTCCTGGGCCAGGCTAGGGAAGAGGCCATCTCAGGGCTCATTGGTGCCTGCAGCTAGGTGAGACTCCCTGTTCCCCAGGTAACCACCCTGAGCTGGGAACAGAGGCTGCCCAGTCTTAACCTCAGACAGCTGAATGCATCCATGAGCTGTACTCCTTTGTGTCTGCCTGGCTTCTTGCAGCCACTGTGAATCACCATGTCCGGGTACTGGGCATCACCATGCCTGCTGAGCCGTCTGTTGTAGTCAATTTCTTCCTTGCTGCACAGAAAAGAACCCAACCAAGAGCAGCTTGTGGAGGAATGGGTTTATTTCTGCTTACAGACTCGAGGGGAAGCTCCATGATGGCAGGGAAGATGAAGGCATGAGCAGAGGGTGGACATCACCTCTGCCACAGCACTGCAAACAGCGGCAGGTGTGCCAAACACTGGCAAGGGGAAGCTGGCTTATAACCCCCATAAGCCCGCCCCCAACAACACAGCTCCGACAAGGTTCCAATTCCAAACCTGCCATCAGCTGGGGATCGAGCACTCAGAACACTAAGTTTGAGGGACACTTGAATCAAACCACCACACCAACTCTTCAGCACACATGCACACGTGCGTGCACACACGCGCGCACACCCGGCTCACTTGCTCACCGGGACTGTGTCGTGTACATGCTCTGGCTGCCTATTCACTCTCCTCCGCATTATCTCTAGGAGTTCGCTTTCTTATGCTGAAGTTGCCCAGACAAATCCGCACCGTGAAGAGCCAGGTAAAAGTCCCTGCGCCGTCTCACCGACGTCCTGGCTGTCCTCACCTAGCACCGTCTCTGCGTGTGCAGCCACTCCGGCCCCTGGGCCATCTGTCTGCATTGCCCATTGTCCGGTGACTCCATTATCACAGGATTATGGGTAACGGAGGGAAGGGCTCAGCAGGGCATGGGGGCCACAGCCTGAGCTCATCAAATGTTTTTCTTGTCCCTCATTAAGCTCTTTGGGAGCCACAGATCAAAAGCAAGTCAAGTGGTGTCTGTAATCGAAGCAGCTGCACGTAACCTGATTTTCGTAATTATTCTCCGAATGTGAAATATAGGCAGAGCCACGGCAGGCTGCGTGCGTTGCATGCTAAGAAGGGAGGCTTTGTCGAAGGGGACAGGAGCACGGTTATTGTTGCACCTTGCCAGGACCTCTCTTTGTACTAAAACCTGGCACTTTCTCTCTTCAGGTCAATATTTGCTACTCTGCATTTGTGTATTTTTAGTCAAGGTCTCCTTATATATCCCAGGCTGGCCTTGGCTTCCCTTTCTTTGTCTCTCTCTCTCTCTCTCTCTCTCTCTCTCTCTCTCTCTTTCTCTCTCTCTCTCTCTCTCTCTTTCTCTCTCTCTTTCTTTTTTCTTTCTATTTTTCTTTCTCCTTCCTTCTTCCTTCCTTCCTTCCTTCCTTCCTTCCTTCCTTTCTTTCTTTCTTTCTTTCTTTCTTTCTTTCTTTCTTTCTTTCTTTCTTTCTTTCTTTCTTCTCCTTCCTTCCTTCCTTCCTTCCTTCCTTCCTTCCTTCCTTCCTTCCTTCCTTCCTTCCTTCCTTCCTTCCTTCCTTCCTTCCTTCCTTCCTGTTTTTTGAGGTAGAATCTTGCTCTAGCCAAGGCTGACCCAGCACTCACTCCGTAGTCCCAGGCTGGCTTTGAATTTACAGTGATCCGCCTACCTCTGTCTCCTAAGTGCTAGGATTAAAGGTGTGCTCTGCCCCACCATGCCTGGCTTTCTTTCATTTTTTTGAGACAGGGTGTCACATAGCCCAGGCTGGCCTCAAACTTGCTATGTAGCCACAGATGACCTTGAATTTGGGCCACCGCAGACACCAAAGCGGCAGTATGAAATGTTCATGAGTGCTTTCGGCATAGAAACCATGCCCACCTGGGATCATCTGCAAGGGACTTTGGGTCTGTTGACATTCCCTCCCAGGAGACAGGGAGGTCACCAGACCCTCACCAGTGACCTCAGCTACTCCGGACTGCAGCTTTCTGCTTGCTGTATGTAATTCTGCCCCTGATGCGTGTGGACTTATGATTCCAAGTCAACCTTCCATATAGTGTAGGGAAGGTTGACTGAAGGTGGTCTCCATGTATGCAGCTGTGCGAAGGTTATCATCCATGCTGGGGTGAGACTTCCCAGTGATCCGACTGCAAAGCCTTCTGGTTCTGGGTTCAATTCCCCAGTACCCAGGGAAAGCTAGATGCACAAAGTGATGCATGCATCTGAGGTTTGCTGTGGCAAGAGGCTCTGGCACAGCCATTCTCTCTCTCTCTCTCTCTCTCTCTCTCTCTCTCTCTGCTCATAGATAAATAATAAATAGTATTTAAAAATAACTAAAATACGATCTGAGGATTATAAAATGCCAGGACCCCATTGTATAGCCCAGGCCAGTTTCTCTGGCAAATATCCCTTGACCATAGCAACTCCTGCTTGCAACACAGAGGCCAACGCCAGGGTTTGGACAACTTCTGGAACCCCTTCACACAAAAATAGCAAATATTGATTTAATTAATTAATTAATTTATATTATTATTATTATTTTGTTTTGTTTTTCAAGGTAGGGTCTCACTCTAGTCCAGGCTGACCTGGAATTCACTATGTAGTCTCAGGGTGGCCTTGAACTCACAGCGATCCTCCCACCTCTGCCTCCCGAGTGCTGGGATTAAAGGCGAGTGCCACCACGTCCGGCGTGATTTATTTATTTGCAAGCAGAGAGAGAGAGCGTGCACTCGAAGAGCGACAGACAGGGAATGGGTGTGCCAGGCCCATTCATCACCCACTGCAAATGAACTCCAGATGCATGAACCACTTTGTGCCTCTGGCTTTACATGGATACCGGGGAATTGAACCTGGGCTGTTAGGCTTGCAGGCAAGCGCCTTAACCTTTGAGCTATCTAGCTATCTCTTCAGCACGCTATAATAGCATTAAAATATTTTATTTATTTATTTAAGAGAGAGAGAGAGGAGAGAGAGAGAATGTGCACATGAGGGCTTCCAGCCATTGCAGACAAACTCCAGACACATGCACCATCTTGTGAATCTGGCTTTACCTGGGTTTTGGGGAATTGAACTTGGGTCCTTCTGTTTTGTAGGCAAGCGCCTAAATAACTAAGCCATCTCTCCAGCCCTGTGATAGAATTTTTAAAAGTAGGATTTGGGGGCTGGGGAGATTGCACAGTGGTTAAGGCATTTGCCTGTAAAACCTAATGACCCAAGTTCAATTCCCCAGTACCCATGTAAAGCCAGATGCACAAAGTGGTGCATGCATCTGGAGTTCATTTTCAGTGGCTAGAGGCCCTGGCACACCCATTCTCTCTGTCTGTCTCTCTTCAATTTCTTTATGCTTGCAAATAAATAAATAAAATTTAATGGCATTTGGCCTGTCTCTGCTGTATTCGAAGTAGCAATTATCAAGGAGAAGTGTAAAGGTCCATGTGTTCACGGGGAGACACATGGAAGCTATTATTCCCAGGGTACCTCCCTGTGCCCAGAACGGCATCTCTGCTGTCCCCCCATCTTGGCTCTTCTGCTCCCCCTCTACTGTGAGATCCAAGATGGCGCTTTTCCACTTTCTTTCCCAGTTCCTTTGCCTCTCACTTCCTTCCCATCAGAGATCTTCACCTGAGAGGTGTGGGGTGCCTAGAGCTTCCTGAAACAGTACAAGTCTTGTGTGTGCCCCCTACTTGGGCACATAAAAGACTGCCATGAAAGCCGGGCGTGGTGGTACACGCCTTTAATCCCAGCTCTCGGGAGGCAGAGGTGGGAGGATCACTGTGAGTTCAAGGCCACCCTGAGACTACATAGTGAATTCCAGGTCAGCCTGGACTAGAGTGAGACCCTACTTTGAAAAACAAAAACAAACAAACAAACAAAAAAAAGACTGCCATGGAACCACAGAAGCTCAATAACCACACACAGGGAGACTCGTCGGTGCCTGTGTGGGGTCTGGGCACAAAGAATAAACACAGGATGGATGGATAAGGTTTGAGTATCCCCAATGGCAGGCATCCTCTGGGGCTCTCAGAAAGCTCCCCCAAGGCTAAGGAGGACGGTCTTCTTTCTCTTCTCCCTGGCGAGCCTTTTTCTGCTGAGTAGTGGGGCAAACATCCCCTCCCCAGAAGCCTCCTCTCCCTCTCTCTTCCTCCCACGCCTGGCACCCCTTTTGCCCTGAGCCTGCACAAAAGGAGGCACAAAGCACCTCACCCACACAGGAACTTTTAGGTGGAGTCAGTCCAGGTCCTTGATAGCCACTATCTCCGCAGAGCCACCCGCCCTCACTCCTCTCGCTCTGGCCCACTTCTCCGCCATCCCTTCCCCTTCCTGAAGTCTCCCTGCGTCTGGCCTCGTCCATCACCCAAAATCAGCCAAAGTCAACTTTGTAGATAGAACTCGGACCTGCACATGTCAGTCGGCCCAGCCCCCTTTCCAGCTGTCTCCTTGCCAATTCCCTCTTCCTCCTGGTGCCCACGTCGTCGCCGTCCCTCCTCAGGACCCCCTCATTCCAGGAGCTCTTTCCTGATCTCACTTTGGGGGAGGACATGATGTGCCCGAGGCCACTGTGCCCTAGCAGAGTCCAGCACACCCAAGGCCTCCACCCTAGGGATCCCCCCCACCAGCTCCCCGCAGGCTTCTTGGAGGATTCCCAGCAGCTCATCACATACTTGCGGGTGGGGATACAGGACAAAGGGGGCGTCCGTGCCTGGCACCGGGTGGCCGCCCCCGCCCCCTCTCCCAGCTGTGGCCCGCGGCCGGCTGGGGACCGCGCGGACCCGGCGTCCCCGCGGGCGGCCCGGCGGGGGCGGGGATGCGGCGGGCCGCGCCCTCCGGGCCACTCCCCGGCCGCGGCGCGCACTGGCCCCATGTCCTCCGCGCCGCCGCGCTCGCCCACCCCCAGAGCCCCCAAGATGAGGAAGGACGAGTCGTTCCTGGGCAAGCTGGGCGGCACGCTGGCGAGGAAGAAGAAGGCCCGGGAAGGTGAGTGCGTCCCCGGCGTCCCCACACCGATGACCGCTCGGTGTCCGCTGTCCCATCTGAGCCCGTCCCGTGCCGGCCCACGCGCGCCCCGGGCTGCGCTGTCCTTCCGCCGTGACCTTCGGGACAGGCCCTTCCCCTTCCTCGTCCCTGAGCCCGACGCACGCCGGGGACGTGGGTCCAGCCAGCGCGCTGCCCTGTGACCACATGGTCACAAGTGGTTGGACATTGTGCGGGACACGCGCGCTGGGCGGCGGGACGCACGGGCCATACGCGCCCAAGGGCTGGGAAGCCTGGGGCCTCTGACCAAAGGTCCCCCCAAGTTCACGCTCCTGTCCCATGAAAATAATCTAGAAGACGACTCCTTTTATATTTTATTTTTTTAAAAAGTTCCTTATGTTAAGGAACACAACTCTGACGTCCCAGTGTGTGCTGTAAGCCCATGGCTGTTCCTGGGGACCTCTGTCCCAGCAGCAACATTCCTGAATTTTCCATTGTTTTGGCTTGGTGGTTCTTCCTCTGGGCTTTCTAGAGTCCAAACGTGAGCGGTGGGTGGTGCTTAGTAGGAATGGGCTGGGCTCCCAAGAAAAGGAAGGTGGAGGGGAATTGGCCAAAACCAGCCTCAGGAGTCACAGGGAGGGAAGCTTCTAATTGAGGTGAGCCAAAGCACTGAGAGTTTTTCATAGAAAAGCCAGGCGTGCTGGTGATCGCCTTTAATCCCAGCATTCTGGAGGCAGAGGTAGGAGGAGCGCCATCGCCCTGCGTTCAAGGCCACCCTGAGATACATGGTGAATTCCAGGTCAGCCTGGGCTAGAGCGAGACCTGCCTTGAAAAACTAAACAAAAACAAAAACAAAAAAGTTCTTGGAAACCTGGGCCCTCGAGGACAAGCTACTCCTGGGAGGCTCTTGTCGCTATTAATTTTCCCCCTAAATCCTTGCATTCCTGTCTCCTGGACCCGTGTGACATTTACTCTAGAAGAGTCAGTCCCTCTGCACTTCCAAATCATCCTGTTTTGTGTGGCCTCTACCCTAGTGCGAGGTAGTGACCAAAGGAGACCCCAAACCATACAGCATGGAGGGACCGATGGACACGTCACTGCCTGAGTCCTCAGGGCTGCGGGCATCTCCACTTTGAGTTGTCTCTGCCAGCCCCTGGGAAGACTTACCTCCCCATGACATAGTCCAACCAGATTGTCCAGTTCCCTAAGGGCAGGGACTTGGCTTCTTTCTCCCTAAGGCTCATCGAGGATGTCCCAGCACACCGGCCCCTTCTCTTTCAAACCAGCACTGGAGGCCCCACAAGTCGGGTCTGGTCTCCTCAATGAAAACCTAAGTGGTGATGGTCATGGCTGCCTATCTGATTGACTTCTCCTGATGTCACCACAGACCTCCCCAGAAATCATTTCACTTCCTCTTCATCCCTTATGGCAATAGGTTTGCTCCAATGTCTGGTTTTGGTTTTTGTTTTTGAGACCAGGCTGGACTCGAACTCCCGGGCTCAAGTAACCTTCCTGTCAGCTTCCCCAGTAGCCAGAAGTGCAAGTGCATTGTGGCTCACAGTCTGTGTCAGACCTGCTGTACTTACAGTGCTGTCTGGGCCTTGGGAAGAAAAGGCAGGACTCTGGCCTTCTGAGCCTTGGGAGTGGGAGTCAGTAATGTGTAAGCAGGCGGGTAGATGCATGATCCTTAACTACTGGGTGGTTAGAGACCAGGGGAGACCTTGGGGGAGGGGTGATGTTGGGTTGAGACCTAAGAAAGTTTTTCACTCAACAGCAAGCGCACCTGAGGGTCTAGATTGTTACAGCTTTGCGTAGGTGATATTGATACTGGAACTTGGGGTGTCTTTGAGAGTGACAGAGCTATTCTTGGCCGTTTTTAAAAACGAAGTCCTGCACTTGGGAGGCAGAGGCAGGAAGATCAAGAGTTCAAGGTCAGCCTGGATATCATAGTGAGACTTTGTCTCAAAGATTAAAAACTGCCAGGTGTGGTGGTACATGCCTTTAATCCCAGAACTCTGGAGGCAGAGGTAGGAGTGAGGTCCAGGTCACCCAGGGCTGGAGTGAAACCCTCCCTCAAAACACACACACACACACACACACACACACACACACACACACACACACACACAAGCCAGACATGGTGGAGAATGCCTTTAATCCTAGCACTTGAGAGGCAAGAGATAGGAGGGTTGCTGTGAGTTCCAGGTCAGCCTGGGCTACAGGGAGACCCTGCCTTGGAAAAACTGAAAAAGAAAATTATTTGTGAGGAGAGAGAGAGAGAATATGAATGAGAACATATGGGCACACCAGGGCCTCCTGCCACTGCAAATGAACTCGAGATGCATGTGCCACTTTCGACATGGGTACAGGGGAATTGAACCAGGGCCAACAGGCTTTGCAAGCAAGAACCTTTAATTGCTGAACCATCTTCCCCACCCCGTCCTTGGCTCTCGGCTGGGCTTTTAACTCAGGAGGTGCAGGACCCTCACAGCCACACGAAACATTCAGAGTCAGTGGCCTCCAGCTTCTTGCTTCAAGAATTCAATGAATGAACTCCATGGACCACAGAGGTTTAGGAAGATTTTATTATAGCACTTAAGATAAGGGAAGAAGGCCGAAGTACTCTATGGCAGGAGGGGTCCCCAGAAGTGGGGTACCATTGCAGGAAGTAAAGCAGAAAGCTGAGTTGGGCGGGTGATGTGCTCGGTGACGTGGAAGGGGTTTCTCATAGGAATAAGGCTTGAGCAGATGGGGCGTGAGCTGGAAGGTCCGGTTCCCATGCCAGACGTCTTAGGCACTTTGCAGCCTTAATCACGTCCTCATGCCTGGTTTCTAGGAAAGAGGAACTCCTGTAGAGTAAAAGAGGAAAGGGAAAACCAGACCCCCTGCCTTATAGGCTCAAGAATATTTATTGCTTTTAGCCAAGGGGGGCAACTGTTCAGTTTTGGGGGCCTTTATTACCCCAAACTTCTAAGCCTATTTCTATTTCTTGTTCTTCATCCTTATGTTCTTGGGATACAAGGGACACACCGTCAGGTGGTCACGAGTGCCCAGCAGGTGGAGGGCCAGACTGGCTCACTTTAAATGCATCCAGCATCCCCATTGTCAAAAGCAACCCACCAGGGCTGGAGAGATGGCTCAACAGTTAAGGCATTTGCCTGCAAAGCCTAATGACCCTGGTCTGAGCTCCGGCATCCACATAAAACCAGATGCACAAAGTGGTGCGTGAGTCTGGAGTTTGCTTGTAGTGGCTGAAAGCCCTGATGTGCCCATATTCATTCGTATTCTCTCTCTCTCTCTCTCCCCTTGCAAATAAATAAATAAATGTTGTTTAAAAGCAACCCATTGAGGAATAGAACGGGAGCTGAAGCAGCAGGTGGGGCATTTCCCTGTGTGTGAGCCATCCCACCTGGTGGGGTGAGGCCACCGACTCTAATTGGTCTCCGAGGCAGGAACTGGAGGAAGGCTTGAACTTGGATGGGCTTAGTGGCTTCTGTGTGGTCCTTGGGGGCACCGAGAAGGAATGGAAGGCCTAATGCAAAGACTGAATAATGAGGTCTTGAATAATTGAGAGTTGAGAGCTGCCAGCAGTTCTGCAGGCCCGTTGCCTTGGCAACCTGCCCTCCCGGGCTGCTCTTGGCCCTGACTTTGGGCAGTGGGATCATATGCAGAAATGCCTGCTGGGGAATGCCCAGAGGAAGGGCACCGGGCTGCCAGCTGCCCACTGGGCTGTTTCCTCCTTTGTTAGAAAGTCCAGGGTGGACTCAGGAGAGCAGGGAGGATGTGACTTGGACATTTCCTGAGTTGAGGACCCTGGGAGGGGGTGAGGGATGGCCGTGAAGTTCAAGGTTCAGGGGCTGTGCTCATTCAGACCCACCCTACCCAATGCAGTGACCAGGCAGGGAGGGACCCGCTGGGACAAATGTCCTGTCACATTCAGGGGGTGTGGGTAGGAAGTGGGTTGTGAGGGATCTACAGAGCAGCCAGCGTAGGAAGTGCCTAAGATTGAACTCCATGGCGTGATTCAGCCACTGCGGTCTGTCATGTGGCGGCCTGGTCACAAAAGGGAACTGTGACTAGCTGCACCTCCCGAAAGTGGAAGGGAAGGCTTCAAACCCTCTGGGCTCTCCACAGCAGGCCTTTGGTGAGTGTCCAGAAGCTGGGGGACAGGTGTATCGGAAAGACACTCTCTGGGACTAAAGGAGAGAGACCCATAGGTCCAGCTGACCATAGGGACAGTCCTGGGACAGTCACAGCTTAAAGTCTCAGAGGAGCAGCTTGTCAAGTGAGATCCTGGGTAAGAAGGGGTTGGACAGTCGACTCCACCCATTTTCTGTGAGAGCCACGCCCTCCTGCTCCCCGGACAGGCATCTGATGGCGGGCACCAGTGATCAGTGCCTGGATGTCTCAGAACATAGAGTCCAGACCAGCAGGACCAGGGCTTCCCGTCCACAGGCTCTGATCTGCCTGGGAGGAAACAGGAAGTCCTTATGTATCAGGGACTCATAACTGCGGGGTGAACACCCAAGGCTTCCCCCACTGTACCTCCCCCAGAGTTTGTATCTCAGCATGCCAAAGAACTGGACAGTTTTGATAGAGAGGATTTTCTTATTACAAACGTTTATTTCAGATTGGAGTCTGGAGGATTCAGGAATGGGATAGGGGAAGGTAGCCCAACTGCTATGTGGGTTGGGAGGTTCACAGGGAAGTCATCAAATAGCACACATATTAAGGACAAATCTTCCCTCCTCCTTCCCCCTCTCTCAGATCCTGCCAGGGGCAAGATCAGACTGGGTGGGGGTGGGGAGGGACGAGAGCCAGACTCACCACCTGGTCAGGAGCACCTCCAGCCCCAGCAGTCAGGAACTAAAAGGCATGGGTCCCAAGCTTGAACTTGGATTTTTAAAGTTTTTACTGGAGGAGGGGCAAGACCCCCGGCCAGGGAGGAATTTTGGCCACGTGACATGAGGTCACTGTCAGAGGCCACACACCCTGTCTACCTATGGGGGAGGGTCTTTCTCCTAATCCCTCACATTTAGTTTCCTGTAGCCTTCAGACACACACAAATATAGGCAATATGTAAAAACATGTTAAAATATATTTAAAATATGATCATGTATATGCAACTTTTCATTGCTGAGACATACACCCGACCACAAACAGCTTGTAGAAGGAAAGACTTATGTCAGACTTACAGTTTTGAAGAGAAGCTTCGTCGACATGGAGAAAAGCTTGGCAGCCGGCTCACATCACACATCCGCAGCAGAGAGAGAACTCAGCAAGCACAGGCTAGCTCTGAACACACAGAGGGTAGACTCAGCAGCCCCATGGTCCACCCCTTGGTGACACACCACCTCCAGCAAGGCTCCACCAGCTGGGGACTAAGCTTCCTCACAAATGCTTGAGGCTATGGGGGACATTTACATTCAAGCCACCACATATACGCATGCAATTTATCTTATTTTATTTTTAAAAAATATTTATTTATTTGCAAGCAGAGAGGTGGGACGGGGGAGGGGGAAATGGGCATGCCAGGGCCTCCTGCCACTGTAAACAAACTCCAGATGCATGGGCCATTTTGCATACACTTCATTATTATTTTTATTTTTATTATTATTATTATTTTTGTATGTGTGTTTTTCTTTTTTCTTTTTTTCCAAGGTAGGGTCTTGCTCTAGCCCAGGTTGACCAGGAGGAGTTCACTATGTAGCCTCAGGGTGGCCTTGAACTCGCGGTGATCCTCCTACCTCTTCCTCCCGAGTGTGCCACCATGCCCGGCTTTTATTATTATTTTTTTAACAGCAGTTTTGGGTTCCCAAGTGGAGAGTCTTTAGGGCACTCCCACCCATCCCTTGTCCTCCCCAGCCTCCCCACAGGAACATCCCCAATCAGTATGGTACATTTGTCACAGCCATAAACCAACACTGAGACATTTTGTCACCAAAGCCTATAGCTTGCATAGGGTCTGCTGTTGACATTCTTTATTCTGAGGGTCTAGACAGTATAACAGCAGGATCCACACTCAGGGCCACTGTTCTAAGGACCTCTCCACACCCCTTCCCACTGTTTCTGCAGCTCCTGGGTTATTATTATTATTTGATCCTATCTCCATAGTTTTTGTAGAGTCACAAAGCACATGGTCTTTGCAGACAGGCTTCCTTCCCTCAGTGCCTTCTCATGGCCCCGTGGCTCACTTCATTCCAGATTCGGACAATAGTCTACCCTCCAGAGAATGCCTATTTGTGTACCCATCCACCTCCTGAAGGGCATCCTGGCTGCTTCAAGTTTTGGCAGCTCTGAGTAGAACTGTGTGGACCCTGCATGCAGATTTTCCTGTGGACACCCGCTTTCAACCCCTCTGGGTGGATAACAGGGAGCAGACATACTGGATTATATTACTTAGTTTTGTAAGTGTTGCAGTCAGCTTCACGTGCTGGGACGAACATTCAACCAGACACAGTTTATGGAAGGAAGGGATTTAGTTCAAGCTTACAAATCCAGGGGGAGTTCCATCAATGGTGCAAGAAGCTGGCTCCCATTCACAGATCTAGGCTGAGATGCCATCGCCAGCCAGCCGGACAAGGAAGCATGAACAGAAGCACCAACTGCCAGAGCTCAAACTGCTCCCCACACATATTTGGGCTGGAATTAGATCCACCCGAAAATGCACATTTGGGCTGGACTCCAAGATCCGCCCCCCAGTGACACCCCTCCCCCGTAGCAGGAGCCTGCCTAATAGGGGCTGAAGTTGCAAACTCAGTTTTAATAAAGCACCTGACTCGGGAGGCAGAGGTAGGAGGATCGCTGTGAATTCCAGGTCAGCCTGGACTAGAGTGAGACCCTACCTCGAGTCTATGGGGCCACACATGATAGTGTCACTTTCAAACGACCACAACAGGTAACTCCAAGCAATGTCCCTGTAACACGAAGGAGGTGTGCGGTGGGACAGAGGTGCCCAGACAGGGCTTTGTTTCCCTGTGGAGGTTCGGAACCCACAGCAGAGAAATCTCAGAGCTCTAAATGACAGTGGGAGTTCCCTTCCTCTCCCATCCCACTTTAACCCAGAACTACCACTGTGGATGCTGAGTTGCCCCAAATGTCCGTCACTTACACACTGTTGGGTAGTAAGGATACTAGGAATTCTCGAGTTCCTGCTGTCACTGGTGAGGAGGCTGGCGTGAATGTGTGTGCAGGTGGCTCAGCTCAACTAGAAACCATCAGAGGGGTGGGGAGAAGTGGGGGGAGTTAGAGGGATGTTCTAAGATGAGGGGGGCTGTGTGCACTGTGCTTCTAGAATGTTTAGGAGATGAGGAACTCCGAGGCTCTCTACAGACCCTGCCAATGAAGAGACACAGTTCAGTGCCCCGTCCGTCCAACTCCGGACCTTTTCCTTCCTTCCATCATCCTCTCTTTCTCTTTCTCTTTCTTTTCTTTTTTCTCTTCTTTCTCTCTTCTCTTTTTTCCCTCTCTTCCCTCCCTTCCTCCCTCCCTCCCTTCCTTCCTTCCTTCCTTC
>PVHP010047682.1:0-12814 GCA_004024765.1 Zapus hudsonius | reverse complement strand
TTTTGCGAGGGCAGTATGGGAAGGAAATTCCAGTGACTGTAAGTGAACAAGTCTGGAAAGGGTTGCAAGACCCCACTCTAAAGCTATACAAAGAGAAAGGAGATCTTCCCTGCCTGCCTGGCTGCTGGTGCTTGTAATGGATCTCTTAGTCAGCATTGGAATGAAGTTTCCTCTCATCCTTCCATCCTGGACTGAAGATTAGCAGCTTCCCAGTGAGCCTTTAGGCCTTCAGTGCTGCATTGGGGCTGCTGAGGCATCCAGCCACGTGGAGTGAGTAGCTACTGGTTCCTTGACTCCTTGGGCTTCCAGACTGTTATTATGGGACTGCTGTGAGCTAATCCAATATATCCCCCTTTTTACTATTCATTCTATTGGTTCTGTTCCCTACTACAGTAATAAAAACAGCTTGGTACTGGCAGGAAAAAAGAAAGAAAAAAGAAAGAAAAAAAAAAGAAAACATCATCAATAATAACAAAAACAGACGCACACAAATCAATAGATTAGAATAGAAGATCCAGTTTCCTCCAACTACAGTTACCGGATCTCTGAAATAGGGACCAAAACTGCATGCTGGAATAATGTCAGCAGTTTCAACATGTGGTGCTGGACAAACTGGATAGCCATATGTAGAAGAATGAATGTGTACCATCTTTGGTCATGCTGTACAAAAATCAATTCAAAAGATCTAGGACTTCAGTTATAAGACTTTAAACTCTAAATCGACTAGAAGAAAAAAAATAGGCAGAACACTGCAAAACTTGTACTGCCTCTATAGAAATCACTATGGGGATTTCTCAAAAAACTGAAAATAGACCTACCATTTGATGCAGCTTTACCATTCTTGGGCATACACCTTTAAGACTATTGTTTATGGGGGGCGGAGCAAGATGGTGGACGAGTAACAGCACCTTTCCCTCACGGGGCCCCTCCCCTACAGCACCTGATTCTCCGACGCACTTCTCTCCATGACCCCCCCCCCAAGTATACAGGCAGACACGATCCTTGGGCAAACTGACCTAACTTGGTTCCAGGGCCAGACCTCAGGCAGATACCTGAGAAACTCAGCAGAGGCCGGTTCAGATGGGTACCTGCCAAGAGGGCACAGGCAGTCTCAGCGAGTACCAGGGATCACGCGCCACTGCCAGGTGGGAAGACACTGGGCTCTATAGTTTGGGGGGCTGGGGCTGTTTCTATTGCAGCATACCAATCGGGGACAGGGGCCTATGAGGTGGCTCTTAAGACTAAACAGTCACATACAGAGGGATCCAGACGGGTAAAGATCTAAGCCTGTCTGGAGACAGAACACCCTAACAGGAAAGGCCTCTGTTTAAGATCAAACCTGGTGATCATTCCACTGGAAGTAATGTAGGCTGAATAGCACTCCCCAGGGTGCCTGAGTCCCACTACCCTACATGACCATGGGCAGAAACCAACAAAAAAAACCCCACAGAAATTAAAGATGGATCTCCCCAATTCAGGGCCTCTAGTCCCATTATAGAACAGGAAAATGACAAGGAAGTGGAATCAAGAAAAATACAATCCCAAAGAGGGAATAATATAACTCCTGACCACAACTGCAATGCAAACATGAAGTAGTTAATGGCTGATATGGAAACTATGAAAAAAGACATGAATGAGATGAAGCTCACCAACTCAAACATAGACTCCAGAATGAATTTAATGGAGAGAAATATGAATGAATTCAGAAACACATTAGGTGAATTGAAGCTGAACCAACTACGGGAGGAGCTAGACAATCAATTGATTAAATTTGAGGACTTAAGAAAACTTAAAAATGATTTTCAGGAATCCCTAGCAAAAACAAAAAATAGACTGGAAATTGTATCTCACCAAAGAATTGGAGATTATAAACAAAATTATTGCAGAAACCAAAAATGAAACGGAGTTGTTAAAAACCTCGCTTGAATCAATAAGTCCCAGAGTTGACAGTCTGGAGGACAGACTCTCAGACTTTGAGGACAAGAAAGAAGGAATTAATAAGGATGTCATAGGTTTAAAGAAATCAAGTGAGCAAAATTTGAGCGATCTATGGGAAAGCATCAAGAGAACCAATATTAGAATCATGGGGATCCCAGAGGGAGAAGAAGCCCAGGGTAAGGGCATACGAAATATTTTCAACAGAATTATTCAAGAAAATTTTCCCTAACTAACAAGAGAATGCCCACTCAACATTCAAGGGGCTCAGAGGACTCTAAACAGACAGTACATGAAGAGGAATTCTCCAAGACACATTTTAATTAAGATGCCTAACATAGAAAGCAAAGAGAAAATACTCAAAGCTGGTAGAGAAAAGCAAACTGTAACTTATAAAGGATAATCCATCAGACTTACCTCAGACTTCTCATTAGAAACCATGAAAGCCAGAAGGGCTTGGAATAATGCTTTTCAGGGCCTAAAGAAGTATGGCTTTCAGTCTAGACTACTGTGCTCAGCAAAGCTATCCCTCATAATAGATGGAGAATTGAAAGTGTTCCATGAAGTAAACCAGCTCTACGACTATTTGAAAACAAAGCCAAAATTTCAGAAGCTCCTACAAGAGATATCCCACACAGAAAAAATAAATCTACCTCACAAGAGTACCAGAGATCAGGCACGACAATCAGTCAGTGTGCTAATAACAGCAGCACAGACAACAAACCCCAGTTTCCCTTCATCATGGCAGGGCTTAAAGCAAACCTCACAGTTATATCACTGAATATGAATGGACTTAACTCCCCTATAAAATGACACAGACTTGCAGGGTGGATAAGAAAAATGGACCCTTCCATCTGCTGCCTTCAGGAAACGCACTTTACCTCTAAAGACACCAATTTTTTAGAGTTAAAGGATGGAAAACAGTTTATCAGGCATGTGGAAGTAAAGAGCAAGTGGGTATGGCTACATTAATCTCTGACAAAATAGACTTAACACCAAAATCAATTAAAAAGGATGATGGTCACTTCTTACTTATCAAAGGAATGATCCAAAGGAAGATATCACCATCATCAACATATACGCACCAAATTTGGGTGCAACACAGTTCATAAAGGAAACCCTACTCAAAAATAAAGCAGAAATAGACTCTAATTCCATCATAGTAGGAGACTTTAATACACCTCTATCAGCCCTAGACAGATCAACCAAACAGAAGATCAGCAGGGACATAACAGAGCTCAATAAACCATCGACCAGATGGAGATAACATATTTACAGAATGTTTTGCCCAAGAGACACAGAATATACATTCTTCTCAGCAGCGCATGGGACTTTTTCTAAAATTGATCACATCTTATGTCACAAATCTTCCCTAAACAAATTCAGGAAGATTGATGTAGTTCATTGCATCATATCAGACCATAGTGCATTAAAGGTAGAAATTAACAATGGAACAGGATCCAGAAAATACACAAAGTACTGTCGCCTGAATAATGCACTCCTAAAAAATGATTGGGTCATCCAAGAAATAAAACAGGAAATTCAGAATTTCCTAGTAATAAATGATGACGATAAAACATCTTATCAGAACTTGTGGGACACAATGAAGGCAGTCATGAGGGGAAAGTTCATTGTGCTAAATGCCTTCGTATCAAAGACAGAGAGGTCTCAAATCTATCATCTAACCACCTACCTAATATCATTGGGACAGATGGAAAAAGCTAACCCGAGGAGTGCAAGACAAAAGAAAATAATTAAAATCAGAGCTGAGATTAATGAATTGGAAATAAAATGATTAAAAAATAGATAAAGAGTTGGTTCTTTGAAAAAGTTTTGCCAATCTAATCAAACGAAGAAATGAGAAAGCCCAAATCAACAAAGAAAGGACAATGGTGAGGTCACAACAGTTCCTGAAGACATTGGAAGAATCATCAGATCATATTTCCAAAACCTCTTCTCCACAAAATTAGAGAACCTGGAAGAAATGGTAAGTTTTTGGACACCTACCAATTGCCAAAAGTTTAACCCAGAGCAGATAAAAGCACTAAATAAACCTATCACATCCACAGAGATTAAAGATGTAATCAAAAACCTTCCCAAAAGGAAAAGCCCAGGACCAGATGGGTTCTCAGCTGAATTCTACCAAGCCTTCATCACAGAGCTGAAACCACTTTCTGAAGCCTTTTAGAAGCATAGAAAAAGAGGGAAGGCTTCCAAACACCTTCTATGAAGCTACCATTGCCCTACTCCCCGAACCAGGCAAGGATGAAACAAGAAAAGAGAACTACAGACCCATATCTCTGATGAACTTAGATGCAAAAATCCTGAACAAAGTCCTAGCAATCCGGATATAATGCTACATCAAAAATATTATCCACCCTGACCAAGTTGGCTTTATCCAAGAGATGCAGGGATGGTTCAAAATATGCAAGTCGATAAATGTAATACATCAGATTAATTGGCTCAACCACAAAAACTACATGGTTATCTCAATAGATGCAGAGAAGGCCTTTGACAAAATTCAACACCATTTCATGTTCAAAGCTCTGGAAAGAATAGGCATTCATGGCCTATACCTCAATTTAATGAAGACAATTTACAAAACTCCTAAAGCACAAATCATTCTCAAGGAGTTTCCACTCAATTCAGGAACAAGACAGGGGTGTCCACTCTCACCACTGCTCTTTAACATAGTGCTTGAAGTTCTAGCCCAAGCAATAAGACAGGAGAAGGGCATAAAAGGGATACAAATTGGAAAGGAAGAAACTAAACTATCCCTCTTTGCAGATGACATGATCCTTTATATATCAGACCCAAAGAATAGTATCAGTAACCTCTTGAAGGTGATTAATGCCTTCAGCAACATGGCAGGATACAAAATTAACACACAAAAATCAGTAGCCTTTCTATATGCAGAAGACAAGCAGACAGAAAAAGACATCAGAAACTGTCCCATTTTTGATAGCCTCAAAGAAAATCAAATGCCTTGGAATATCACTAACCAAGGTTGTAAAGGACTTATATAAGGAAAATATTGAAACACTCAAGAAGGAAATAGAGGAGGACGTGAGAAGATGGAAAGATACTGCATGCTCATGGTTAGGGAGAATCAATATAGTAAAAATGGCAATTCTGCCAAAAGCGATTTACAGATTCGAAGCCATGCCGATAAAAATCCCAACCTCTTTCTTCATAGACATAGAAAAAATAATCTCTAAATTTATTTGGAAGGGCAGAAGACCTCGGGTAGCAAATTATTCTAAATAAAAAATCCTACTCAGGAGGTATCACCATGCCTGACTTCAAAACATACTACGAAGCCATAGTAACAAAAACAGCATGGTACTGGCATAAAAACAAAGACAGATCAATGGAACATGATTGAAGACCAAGCTTTAATTGGAAATAACTTCAGTTATTTGGTCTTTGACAAGGGGCCAACTAGTTATGCTGGGCCAAAGATAGCATCTTCAACAAACGGTGCTGGGTGAATTGGATAAACATGTGTAAAAAAAATGAAAATAGACTCACTCTTTTCACCATGCACAAAAAACTCCAAATGGATGAGACCTTAATATAATTCCGGTAACCCTGATCACCCTGGAAGAAAAAATAGGAGGAACTCTACATGAAATAGAAGTAGGGAAAAATTTCCTGAGCAAATCTCCAGCAGCCCTGGATATAAAACAAACACTTAACCAATGGGACCTGATCAGGCTCAAAAGCTTCTTCACAGACAATACATACTCAGAGCCAATAGACCCCCTTCAAATTGGGAGATGATTTTCACCAGCTACCATTCAGGCAAGAGGCCTAATTTCCAGAACCTACAGAGAACTCAAAAAATTAATAACAAAAACCCAAAATGCCCCCTCACAAAATGGGGCACTGATCTCAACAGAGAATTCACATAGGAGGAAACACAAATGGCCTTGACTCATCTATGAAAGTGCTCAGCATCCTTAAGCATCAGGGAAATGCAAATCAAAACCACAATGAGATACCATCTTACCCCTGTCAGAATGGAATTATAAAGAAAACCAACAATAATCATTGCTGACGAGGATGCGGGGAAAAAGGAACCCTCATTCACTGCTGGTGGGATTGCAAACTTGTTCAGCCATTATGGAAAGCATTGTGGATACTCCTAGACAGAATGGACATAGAAGTACCAATGGACCCAGCTATCCCTCTACTAAGCATCTACCCACAAGATGTCACATCTCGAGGCAGAAAATTTTGTACAACTATATTTATAGCAGCTCAATTCATAATAGCTAAGAATTGGAATCAACCCAAATGCCCATCCATGGAGGAATGGACAGCGAAACTGTGGTATATTTACAGGATGAAATTCTACTCAGCTGAAAGGAAAAATGACATATTGAAATTTAGGAAAAAAATGGTCTGACTTCGAGCAGATCTTACTAAGCGAACACTCAAAAGAACAGAGAATTGGACACTGCATACTCTCCCTTATGTGGTCCTTAACCAGGATAACCGTTTTTTCTGCAGACTAGTAGAAAGACATAAGAGGTTATGAATGAGGTGTTAAGGGATGGGGGAAGGGCTTAAGCATGAGACTAAACCAAATTAGGTTCAAAAACATTCCCAGCACTGGGGAGGCAGAGGTAGGAGGATTGCCATGAGTTCAAGGCCACCCTTAGAGACTACGTAGTGAATTCCAGGTCAGCTTGGACTAGAGTGGGACCCTACCTCAAGAAAAATAAATAAATAAAACCAAAAGAAAAAAGCATAAAATCCTCACAAGCATACTGTAACCTATAGAGCAAGTAGTGGGCATCAACCTGTAAGAGGGGCCATGAGTTTTAGGGGAGAATGTCTAAGACTGAATAATTGAGCAGTCTGACAACCCCAGGTCCCAGTCACCAGTTCCTTCCCTCACTGTGCTGTTGAGCAAAGTGACCCATGAGGTTCCAAAAACAAGACAGAATTCTGTCAAAGCTCTTGAATGCCCTCCTCAGGCCTGAGGCAAAACCCTGTTGCTGAAGAAACCAGAATGCCATCGATCAGCATCGAGAGATCCTTCGAAGTCTGGAATGGTAACCAGCCCCCAGATGGCAGTTAGTGCAGTGCTAGAAGGCACTACACAAGCTGCCAGGGGAAGCAGATAATGACAGCTGGACTAATCAGACCACTTGCATGAAACAGTGTGCAGCCATGAGTAGACTGATCACACCTTATACTGGGAGAGAAAAGCAAACCAAGAAAACGAGCACTTGTGCAATGGAGGAGCCTGGGCCTGGGGGAGACAATCAACAGCTATTAAATTCGGCCAAATATTCCACTCAGTGAAGGGTAACCCTTGATTGGACCTGGGGGGATTCAGGGCGATATGCACTGGATCTCATACCCTTGGGCTCCCAAGAAAAGATGCACTATGCGAGTAACTAACAGGGAGGCTACTAAAAAAGAATCTAGGTAATCCAGAATGGTGTATAGTTGTTAACCTATACTGATCTCACTCTCCGATGGAGATTGTGTTTGTATTTTTCAGGATGCAGCGAGAGAGCTGTGGCCTATATAACCCTACCAACGGACCGCAGGCAGAAAGCTGAGATCCTGGCAAGAGATGAGCCACCACAGTCATAGTGTGGAGGATCCATATGGAACCCTGCAGGGAATGACAGGATGAACAAGGGACCCACAGCCACAGCCATTCAATCAACAAAGGATAAGTCAGTGAGACAGAAACCAAGGAATCTTGACACAAAAACCCTTAAGCTCACAACATTAAAGAAGCCTTAATACTCACCCACCACGACTCAGGGAACTGAGCAGAAGAGGGGGCAGAAAGATTGTGAGAGCTGTGATGGGGGTTAGGGAATGGCACTCCTAAGTAACAACACACTTGGGTCAGGAGAACCTGGCTAAATACTAGGCTATCCATGGTCCCCTACCACAAAGACTGATCCAGATGGCCCACGGAGGAGGATATCCAGCTGACTGGGGATGGGGAGGGGGGCAATTGGAAATTGGGGATAACAACTCATTGTTGGCCCACTAAACAATGTACCTCATTATGGACAATAAAAAAAAAAGACTATTGTTTACTACAGAGACACTTGCTCAGCCATCTTTGTAGCTGCTCTATTCACAATATCTAGAAACTGGAATCAGCCCAGATGCCCATCAACAGTTGAGTGTTTCATAAACATTTTACATATACACAATGGAATTCTACTCAGCTATAAGGAAACATGAAATATTGAAATCTGCAGGAAAATCAATGAATAAATCATACTAAGTAAACTCATAATAGTGCAGAAAGACAAATGCCACATGTTCTCCTTTATATGTGATTTCCTACCTGGAACAGCTTGAGTTGCAGGTACTTGACAGGCAACATATGGGTCAGATAATAGGAGGTGAAAGGATCTCAGGAAGAGGGGGAAGTGAGGGTGGTCCAACATGAGTACCATAGAAACATTTCTGCCGGATAGATAAAAGATGGGGGTTCACCTTCCCAGAAGGGCCCCAGAGAAGGCAGGAGGAAGCCTAAATCTACAAACATGGTCTCTGACTTGTAATTCTTAGTACCAGAAAATGGTTACACCTCATAGTGAATTGTTCAGAGAGACCTATGAGATCCCTAAGACAAGGCAGGCTTCTTCCAGTGCACTTGATTACATGCCAGAGCTAATACTGAAGATACCACATTTTGCTGATTTAGGACATTGAGAGATTTCTCTTGTATTTAGAAAAATCCCTGATGACTAGTTCTCATAGTGCTAGAAAGTTCTGCATGAGCTCCTGGAGAATGGCCATCAGTGTAGTGAACACGCAGGGGATCCTACTAGATACGAAATCAACCACCTGAACATGATGTTCACACTTGACAATAGTGGCACTCCGCCTATGGGGATATCCATTGGCTGTCAGATTGGAAAAAAGGCCGGCTCAATGAGAAGAAACTCATAGCTAGTATTGGAAACCAAGTTAAAATCCTACAGAGACTACTATGGTCATAGATATCAGTTAGAAACTTCTATTGGTCCTTGGTCAAAAAAAAAAATGGCTGCACCCATCAGAATCTTAATTGATTAATGCTTACACCCTTTAATCCATGTTGCTCTCACTCTCTGAGAATCCATTTTCTTTTTTACAGAAGGCAGCGAAAACTGAGGGGAACCAAATGAGGGGCAGAAATGTAAGAGCAGGGTGGGAAGGAGTATGCAGAGGCACACCCCCCACCCCAGTGACTGACTGCTGTATTTATAACCCATAACCCCATGGTGAATATCAGTAACCCCCACTGAGGAGAGCACTCAGTGGAATTGGGAAGGGGAGATGTAATAGGATAATATGAGAGGAATGGGACAAACACATGATTTATCCATACAACAAAGGTTCTAATTAATAAAAATTATCAAGCAAACATTTTTTAAAAATGGGTTATTAACAAGTTAGGTTAAATTTTTTAATGTGACCGGCATTTTTATTGTCTGTTGTGCATGCTGCTCCACTGTCATTGTGCAAAGTATTTGAGGACATCTTGTCTATATCTCCTAACAGCTTTAGTATCTTCATGTATTGTAGATTTTGTATTCATCTTTCAGAGATGGTCTTTTAAAAATTGCCAAAAGAAATTTGAAATCAAGTCTGAGGAATTTTATGAATGATATAGCTAAAATCAAAGTGATTTTAGATTTCAAGGAATAAAGACTGCTTTTTCCTTTCCTATTTCCATTCACTTGTGGTCTTAAAAATCATTTTTTTCCCACAGAATTAACTCACTCAATTTAGACTGAGTTAACCTACTTGATCCACAGTTTACAACATGGCATTGTGAGGTGTGCGTTTGTGTGTGTGTGTGTGTGTGTGTGTGTGTGTGTGTGAGAGAGAGAGAGAGAGAGAGAGAGAGAGACAGAGAGAGAGACAGAGAGACAGAGACAGAGACAGTTACAGAAATAGAGATAGACTCACTATATTGCCCAGACTAGCCTCAAACTTGCTGTATAGCCCAGGCTGATTTGGATCTTGTTATATAGCCTAGTTGGCCTCCAACTCACAGTGATTCTCTAGCCTCAGTCTTTCCAAAGCTGGAACTAAAGGTATGATCGATCCACTGTGCCTGTCTTTGAGTTTCTTATGTCTTAAGAATTGTTTGCTCTTGCTAATTAATTATATTGAACTAATACTTGACAGGTATTTCTTTAAGATTTTTATCTTTTTTTGAGCCATCTTGTCCCTTCTCAACAACTCTTCCTCATGTCAATTAAATACTAGTTGTGCATTCCTGCCATTGTCTGCTTTAGCTCTTTATGCTCTAAGGTACTGTTTATACTCTGGTTTCTTTTCTTTCTTCTGCTCTAAATATAAACTTAAACCAGATATTCATTAGGAGGCTTAAAAAAGGTTGATGTAAATGAAAACTTTCTTTGTCATCTGTTTTGTCTAAAACACTGTCATTTGTAATAAATGCTCATTTTCACATTAGTATTTGTGGCCTCATTTTAAAAACTGTTCTAGTTTCTTATTGAACAACACTGTGCTAAGTGTGGTTGGCCCCTCCCTCCCTCCCTTAAACTAAGTACTCTTCTATTCAACATTTTTAAAGTGAATATAATCGATTGAGGGTAATACAAAGGTAATTATCATATTTTTCATATCTATATAAATATAGATTTTTTTAAATAGTAGGTTTACATAAAATTAGGCATGTCAGTTTTGATGCACCTTAGTTGGACACTGGGCTTTGTTTTCAGGGCTTCTGGGTGTTTACCAATATCAGTGGCCTCTTCCCTTTATGCTAGTATTTCCACTTACATACTCATGCTTCAGCAGAGGGAGAGTTTAAGAACTTATAGTAGGGGTACTTTTATTATAGAGGCACTTGCAGCCTTAAATCATAGCAGAAAATATACTTGACGTGCTTTGGAAAAAGAAAAGACTCAACAAAACAGCAAGACCCAGTTTATGAGTGAGGTACTGCTTACACTAAAACCAAACAAACAGAAGTACTAAATTAAGCAAGAAATGTCAACAAATTTCAAAAGGTTGATATAAAAAAATAAATAGTATGTGACTTAGAAATTGGGCTGCATTCTAAGAGTTATTTTGAGAATGACTATTAAGGCCTCACAGTGAAGCTTTTCATTCATTTATTCAACAAATACTTGTGTCTAAAGAGGACCAAGCACTGAGCCTTACAGAACAGGCAGGATGACCCTTAGCTTGTCTCCTTGGAGCTTACAGAGTTTTGTGACATCAAATAAAAATATCAAAGATACGTGATTTTAATGTTTCTTTGGCTTCCTTTCCCATAGTTTGACTTGAAGGCAGAATTGTTTGTTTTTGTGTGTGTGTTTGTGTCTCCCCCCCCCCCCCGTGTGTGGGTGTGGGTGTGGAGTATACATGTCCATTGGAACTGAAGGAACCAGCCACTGGGCCTGGCATTTTGCAAGGCTGCTAAGGATCCAAACTTAGGTACTCATCCTTATAAAGTAACCATGTTATCTACTCAGCCATTTCCCAGCCCTGAAGGCAGCATTCTTATGCCTTTACCCATTTCTGCATCTCGAATCCTTGTAGACATGAATTAGGTTTGTATATTCCCCAAAAAGGTTCATATGAGGGCTTGGGCCCTGCTTTCATGCTCACCATTCAAACAGAAGCAAAGCACCAAAACATCTCAGGTATATCTTGTGTCCATGAATTTTTCGCTCGCTCAATTTATTAAGCTAAAAATCACTACTGCTTTCATTTCCAACTCGAAAAATGAAGCTATCTTACATTATTTCCATTAACAATATTGTTCAAAGGCAATATTGGGCAAACTTCTATGTCATAAGTTTACACTCATATCTTTTCTGTTTGCAAGCTCCTTAACTGCTGAGCCATTTCTCCCGCCCTAGTCTTCCTTTTTTGAGAGTCTTTCACTGGCCCAAAGCTCACCAAAGAGGCTAGACTATTTGGCCTGTGAGCTCTCAAAAACCACCTGTCTCTACCTCCCCTGCTTTCTGTGTACACCACTTTCCTAGCTTTTAATGTGAATTCTGAAGATCAAACTCACATGGTGTTGTCAGCCACACACTGCTGACATGAATCTCCAAACCAGGCACAGTGTATGGGAGGGAAGGAATTATTAAAGCTACAGATCCAGGGGAAGTTCCATAATGGTGAAATAGGATGGCCACCCTTCTACAGGCCCAGGCAGGATGGGAGGAGATAGTCCTTTATATAGCCTTAGGGCAGCGTCTTAATAACCCTATCTCATACTTGTTGGCTTCCTGAGTCTCTGGAATTTCCTTCCTGCACTGTTCTCCCATGAAGGGAAGTTCATTTTTAGCTACCCAGCTTCCTTCCATCCTGCCCCCTACTGAGAGGGCTGCTTTCCTGTGAACAACATCAGAGACCCACCCAAGATTACCAAAAAGGTCAAGTTGACAGCAAAACTTAACTGTCACATATGGCAAGCACTTTGCCAACTGAGCTGTACTTTCTCAGGCCCTTCGAATTTTGAACATAGAATTAAGTCTAACAACTTAAACATTTGTGGACTAGAAACAGTAATTTTACTGGTAAAAGAATATTATACCAGTTGTATTTTCATCTTGAAACGACTATTTCGGGAAGATAGATCCTGTATTAAAGGTGCTTGCTTTCAGTCTTCTGACCCAAATTCAGCCCTCCCCAGCACCCACATAAAGCCAGATGCTCAGTGGTGTATGTGTCTTTGATTCAGCAAGTTTATTACAATGGGAGGTGAAGCCATGATAATCTGAAGTTGTCTGACATTCTTTTCAAACACCTCCAGGTTTTCCTCTGACCTCCACACTCAGTGGTGTATGTGTCTTTGATTCAGCAAGTTTATTACAATGGGAGGTGAAGCCATGATAATCTGAAGTTGTCTGAC
>PVHP010047681.1:0-12798 GCA_004024765.1 Zapus hudsonius | reverse complement strand
GGGGGGTGAGGCTGCTGAGATCCCTGGAACTAGTTTTACTGGGATCTCTGGGTGCAGATAGAGGGGCTAATGGGTTCCTCAGGTGCAGAAAAGGAGCAGGGCAGACATGTTGGAGGCTGGAGGTCAGGGGAAGGGGCTACATAAGAACCCCTGGACCAGTTTTGAAGGTGGCAGAGAAAGAAAAGAAAAATAAATAAATTAAATTAAATTAAAAAATAAAGAACCGGTGAAAGAGAAAGAAAAGAAAAAAAAGGATTAAAAACCAAAATAAACAAGAGAACAGAAAAGCGAGTGGAGGAGGGGGCGGGAAGACCCGCTGGAGTCTGGAAGGCAGGGGGGAGGGGCTACATAGGAGCCCCTGTGGAACCGGTGAAAGAGAAAGAAAAGAAAAAAAAGGGATTAAAAAACCAAAATAAAGAAGATAACAGAGTAGCAAGGGGGGAGGGGCGGGCAGACGTGCTTGAGTCCAGAAGGCTGGGGGAGGGGCTACGTACAGATGGCCGATGGAGAAAGAATATTAATATAAGAAATAAAATTTAAAAAAAAACCACAACAAAAACTTGAAAACGAAAAACACGCAAGTGCCCGGGAGGGGTGGGATAGACAGAAGGCGGGAGGGTTGGGGGTGAAACCCAAGGGAGGCCGCCTGAGCAGGCGGCTGGCGGGCTGAGGCTGCTCTGGCACAGCCTGCCTGCTTGGGACGACTCACTGCCTCCTGCGAGTGCTGGTCCACGCTGGCGGCTTCCAGTTGTGAGAATCCTGTGCTCGGAGGTGTCTGGAGCTCAGCGTGCGGCCGCAGCTTGTGTCCACAACCTGGGTCCCTGCTGAAAACCCTGGCCCTTGATTCCTGAGGTGTACGGCGTGTCTGCTAGTCAGCCATCTTCCCCTGCTCTCTTGAAGGACACTGTTAACTAGTCACAGTCTACTTGCAATGATCCAAGTTTGTTTACAGAGATCTCCATAGAAACCCCAAGATTCTACCAGGTAGTAGAATGTTTAGAGGGAGAATTATGTCATAAGTAGATAGTAGCCAATAGGAAGGTCAGATTCCCAGCCAGAAGACAGGATGGGGAGTGAGAATACCAAGATGGTTAACTACAGCCCTCAGTGGCTGAGACCTTGGCAGGTGAGTGCCCACAAGACAGTCATGTCAGACCTTCTGTATTTCTCTAGAGGAAACAGAGTTGATAGAATGGAGTATAATAAACAGGAATTTATTGGGGTAGCTTATGACAGTCCAACAATAGCCGTCTGTAGGCCCACAGGTGAAGGAACCAGTAGCTGTTCAGTCCACGTGGCTGGAGGCCTCAGCAGTCCCAATCCAGCCCAGAAGGCCTGATGGCTCCCTGGGGAGTGGCGGCTGGCAGTCCACGATGTGAGGCCGAGGAAACTGGGTTCCGACGTCCAGGAAGGGTAGGAGAGCAGGATGCGAGTGCAAGTCACAGACAAGCACCAGCAGCCGGGGAGGAAGGAAGAGTGTCTCTCTCTTTGCTTTCTATGCTTAGTATTTTAACTAAAATATGTCTTGGAGAGTTCCTTTTTTGGTCCTGTCTGTTTGGAGTTCTGTGGGCCTCTTGTTTCAGGCCTGGCCTTTCTCTTGTCATAGTAGGAAAATTTTTTTTCAATAATTTTGTTGAATATGTTCTCTATGTCTTTGGCCTGGGTTTCTTCTCTCTCTGGAGATCCTGATATTTGGTCTATTTGGGGCGTCCCATGGTCCTTATCTTGATATTTGGTCTCTTTAGGGTACCCCGCAGATCCCTTATTTTGTTCACATGATTTTTTGACTTAACCTAAGTTTTTAGAATCCCTATTAATTTCTTCTGTTTGTCTTTGAGGTCTGATAATCTGTCCTCCGGGTTATTAACTCTGGGATTGAGGTATTCACAAGAGGCTTTTGAAAGCTCTGTTTGATTTTTGACTTCTGTTATATTTTTGTTCTTATTCTCCATTTCTGTGATGAGTCCAATTTCCAGTATAGTTTTGTTTTTGTTAATGTTTCCTGGAATTTGTTCTTGAGTTTGGTTATGTCCTCATCAAACTTAATCAGCTGGTTATTGAGCTCCTCATTTGGTTGGTTCTCCCTAAATTTGCTTAGTGCACTTTTTTTAATCGATATTTTTTTTTTGTTCAAAATCAGATCCATTGTATTAGTAAATATTACGTTGGTATCCCCGATTCCCTCCTCCCTGTCCACAATCCACTGGGCATCCTCCTCAGTGGGCCTGCTGGATCGTTCCATGGGGTAGGAGGTTATGGATATAGCACAAGAGGCAGCCAGGCTCCCTGCCCTCCTTGTGTGTTGTTGCTGAGGGGAACAATATCTCTGAATATTCTCCTCCACCTTGACTCTTACATTCTTTCTGCCCCCTCTTCCGCTCAGTTCCTTGAGTCATGCTGGGTGTGATTTAAGACTGATTTATTGTTGAGGTCTTAGGGGTCTCTGTATTTCTGCTTTAGGCCATGTTGAAAATCGTTGGTATCTGTCTCACTGCCTGGGTTGACTGATTAGCTGTGGTGATAGATCTCTTGCTATCCCATCACTCTCTCAAGAGTTTCATTTGGGGCCTACACGATAAGCCTGGGGTGGTTCATCTCTTGCCAGGATGTCAGCCCTCCCCCTGTAGCTCATTGGTGGAGTTGGAATGACCTCAGCTCTCTCACTGCCTTCTGAAAAATACAAACAGGCTCTCCACTGGAGAGTGAGGTCAATATGGGTTAAATGTGACACACATTTCTAGTTTGGTGAGAATCTACTGGGATTCTATTAGCCTATCTGTAGTTCTCTAGTAATGGGAGTTTCCCTTTGGGGGACCAAGTTTTTGGTTCCCATAGGATTTTGACCTGAGTCCCAGTTCCAGTTAAGGGCTCCTTGTCACTGAGTGGATTTCTTGGCCAATTTGAAAGAGTTGGCTACTCTTGCCTCTATTGCCCAAGTGATCACTTCTTGGCTTGGTGGTCTCTCCCAGGAGGCAGTGTGTTCAGCCTTTTCATGGCAACTGTCTGCATTGTACATCAGTGACTTCTGCTTTCTCCAAATATTATTGACCAATTTCCTCTGGCTGCTTATGTAGCACCTTCCAGCACTGCACATGCTAGCATCTGGGGGCTGGTTGCCATTCTGGATCTTGCAGGGTCTCTCGGCGTTGTGCGATGACTTTCTGTGGTTTCTTCAGCAATAGGATTTTACCTTTGGCCTGGGGTGGGTATTTAAGAGCTTTGACAGAATTCTGTCTTGTTTTAGAGACCTTGTGGGTCTCTGATCAACAACTCAGTGTGGGTAGGAACCCATGACTGGGCCAGGGAGTTCCAGGTCGGATCCATTTTTCATGGAGTTATTCTTCCTCCCTTCCATTCACGGCCCATTTTAGCAGGTGATACTCCCTTCTTCCTCAAGAGATCACTGTCTGGAAATAAGGATTTTATGATTATGGTTCATTATTGGTTCAGCTTATTGTGTAAGTCGCCCACCCTCCCCTCTCCCCATTCCTTCAACCCCTTTACAGTCTCTCATTTCACCAGTCAGGCTTGCTTAGAGTGGTTAGGAACTGCATGTGAGGGAGAATGTGTGTCATTTGAGTTTCTGTTCTTGTGTGAGTTCGCTGCACTTTTGAAATCACTGATTTTTTTTGAATTAAGTTGAGTCTGATGGCAAGGCTTGTGGTGTTGAGTTTCATTTCATTTACATCTCTTTTGACAGTTTCCAGCTCAGCTGATATATTGGTCAGCATATCATTGAAGTTATGACCTGAGTTTATTTTATTCTCATTTATTTCTGTTGTCTCCCCTACATTTTCAACTTCCATTGTGGGGCTAGTAGACCTTGGTGAGGGACTCTCAGCTTGAGGTATTGTGGTTTTCTTTGCACTGGTTTCTTCCCATATCTAGATAAGGGTCTACTTTTCTTTCTTTCTTTCTTTCTTTCTTTCTTTCTTTCTTTCTTTCTTTCTTTCTTTCTTTCTTTCTTTCTTTCTATCCTTCCTTCCTTCTTTCTTTTTTTAGAAAGCTAGCTTCTTTTTAAAAAATATTTTATGTATTCATTTTTCAAGCAGAGAGATACAGAGAGAGAGAGAGAGAGAAAGAGAGATAGAGATAGATAGAGAGCACCAGGGCCACCACCTTGTGGGTCTGGCTTACGTGGATACTGGGGAATTGAACCAGGGGCCTTAGGCACTGGAGGCAAGTGTCTTAACCTCTGAGCCATGTCTCCAGCCCAGGTCTAGTTTTCTTAATGTGGAAGCCAACATATGTTCTTGTTGGGTATTTAGTGAATGTTGTGTTCTGGCTTCTTGTTGGGGTTGGGATAGCGTTGTAACCACAGGTACATGACTTGCAAAGGTTATGGGTGTGCCAGAGTTCTGGGCTGGTGTCTGGTATGTAAGATGGTTCAGAGGTCAGAAATCCTCTCTGCTTTACTCACTGCTGTGTCTTTCTACTGAGGCTCACGAGTGTTTCAGTGCAGACCTACTTGCTCCTCTTCCCCCTCTGTATCCCAGATGGTTGGGTTGCAGAGATCACCCTGTTATTCCCCCTGGCAGGTGCTTGCCAGAGGACTTTTGCTCACTAGTTAGGATCAGAACAAGGCACTCTGGGGGTGCTGAAAGGTGGGTGAGGAGTGTGTGGGAGGTTTGTAGACATATAAAAAAGTCTTATTTCTTCAGTGATTGATCTGTTTTAGGTTTGAGCTGGGTTGGTGTGGAAAAGCATAGGTGAAGATATTATAGAGGTTAGAAGTGTGTCTTCTACTCTGGGTTTGTGGCTGATATTTGAGTTGTGTTTGATTTGGAGACAGTATAGAGCAGGTGTACAGGTTCAAACAGATCAGCCCCCCTCTAAAATCCAGGGTGCCATCCCCTATTACTCTGGCACCTGCAACCTCTTCCCTTTTTTTTGCATGCACTCCTGACCCAAACACTTCGGGCCTCTCAAGTTTGTGTTTCCCCGACCTCACATACACTGCACCAATCCCAGACACATGCCACACTTAGCTGATCTGGAGCACACAGGCCGGAATGCTCAGGCCCATGCCTGTAGGTTGCCTCACCAGGCTATGGTGTACACTGCGCTGGTTGTGCTGGCGCCCCTTGAGCTCAGGACCCAAACACACCAGGCTTCTCATCAGCCTGCAGAACAACAACACAAATCCCCCTTGCCCCTCACCGATTTGTGGCGTTCAGTCCCCAAACACAGTGACAGCAGTAGGCTTAAACTCATCCAGTACCTCTACTGTCTGGAGGGGCCTTTCCCCAGACAGGCTCTACTCATAACCAGTCTGAAGCACCTGGCCCCAAGTGCTCAGGCTCCAAACCTGCCACCCAGGTCTCCTTCCCCGACTAGGGTACTGTAGGCACTGCTCTCACTGTGGCCCCTATGTGCCAGGAATCTTTCTATTTCTAGTTTAGTGATCGTGTTTTAACCATGCAAAGGTGTGAAATTTGGTCAAGTGTATTTTTTCTGTAAAATTGAGATGTTCTTTTAGGGTTTCATTCATTCTGTTAATGGAGAATATCACAATGGACTTTTGTATGTTGAAACATATTGTGTTCCAGAAATAAGTTTTATTCAGTCATAGTGCATAATTTTTTTTAAAGTTGGAATTTTTAAAGAGGAAATATCTTGAAGATAGTAATTTTAGTTTAAAAAAACAGACTGTGGAAACAATCAAGAAAGACTATTTTCTTTTAAACTCAAAGGCTGCAATTACACAATGAAAACATACACTCTATCCAGAAGCACTGAACGCAGTGTCCCTAGGCCTAATGTCTGGCATGGCTGTCTCCTTTAGCTTTCTCTTTGTACAGTGTCTGTTTCCTTTCAAGTACTGGCCTTCCAATTTTCCCTTTAAGTTGGGAAAGCTACCATCTAGCAAGATTGACACAGATATAAATCCATGGCTTAGAAACTTTTATTCAGGGATTAGTCCAATTGGGTCTGATCTATTTATTATGTAATAGCTGATATTAGTTACCATAAAGTAGAATAGAATTTTACTACACAGAGTCTCAGGGTCCTTCTGACTTAACACTTTTTATCTTACAGATTAGACCAAGATTTGAAGTCACGTAGATATGTAGACACAGTTCTGTTTCCAGAGGGTCATTTTCCTTTTGGGGGGCGGGCTGTGTAGGACCCCCTTCTCTATTCTCCAGTGAAAGGAGCTAAGATCACAACAGATCTGCAGTCTTGGGGTCCCTGCTGAACCAGCTCTTTCCATGGCTTCTTCCTGCTTTCTTCATAGGTTGGAACTGAGGGAGGAAAGCTCACACTGTGTCTGTCCATATGCATCTGCCTAACTCACCACCACATCAGGAAACTCGCAGAAGAGCCTCGGTGAGGGATGCGCTCCTCCACCTCACCAGAAAACAACTCTAGCATATGTTAAAGGGCTGATCCGATCCTGTTCTATGCAAGATGTTTTCAATCTTTTTTAAAAACACAAAAGTCTTAAGTAACTCTAGATAAGGTGGACTTAGTTCTCGCTCCTCTTCTAAGCAGCCCACACATCAGTGTTTACCGTTTACCTTTGTTTTCCTGTGACAAAAATATGAAATTGGAATATAACTTTTTACGCAATACATTGATTGGCTTAATTTTTGTCCTTAAATGAGTTAGTCATTCTGTCTACGGCAATGGCTTTCTATTGTTATGTGGTTTTTGCCTTCTTAGAGTTTTAATTAAAATGTTAAGGCAAAAACATTTCAATGAGGAAAAAGTACTAGAATATCCATGTAGTTATGAAATTTTACTAGCATGAAATTCATGTAAAGTAAATTTGAGAAGTTGCTTTAAAATGCATTAAATTATGGATCATAGAGATTTATTTTATTAAGGTACACACTGTATTTATTCCCCTGTTGAATTAAAACACGGCACTGCTTTTCGAAGTTCCCTTCATGGAAAATATACAAGGAAATTTATGAACACAATCATTTTTGCTTCTATTATGAGTTACATATATCTCCAAATATTTAATTACATGCTCATACAAAGACCCATATTTAATTGATATTTAAAGCATACAGTAAAGTTTTCAGATGATAAATATGTCAAGAGAGAAAGAACATTACTTGAGTATCTAGCTAAAGTGCATTACAGCTTTAGAACAAGAGCTGTTTATGAAATCAGAGAATTTAGAAGTCAGATTAAAACAAGCTCTTTGTCGCCCCTTAAGATGATGTTAGATAGAAGGCAATGGAAAATTTTTATGTCATGTCACAATTTTATTTTTAAAAGCAAAGAGACACTTTTTTGATAATATAATCACAAAGATTTTCTCTAAATGCTAAGATTTGCAACAACAGATATCCCTCAAAAATTCAGTTTGTCACCTCTAGTCATGAGGTCATATGACTGTCTAAAAAGCTGGTCAGAGTTGGACAAAAACAACAAAATCCTGTTCCCATGTTTCTAGGACACACACACACACACACACACACACACACACACACACACACAGCCGGATTTCTCTACAGTTAGTTCCAGAGGACAGATTTGGCATTTGTAGATCTTCAATTCGAAGATCAGGAGGAATTCCAAAAAAGCACATTCTGCAAAAGAAAGAATCACCTAAGAAAAGACTCATGAGAAGGCGCAGGCAGGCCTGAGGGGTGCTCCGTAAGGAGGGGTGAGGCGAAGGGTCTCTTCATGTGTTCGTGTGCAGCTTCGTTCCAATCCAGAGGTACTCTTGCATTTTGTCTCTGGGGTCCTATTTTTTATTTTTATTTTTATTTTGGATGATGAGAGTGCCACTTACAGATCTGACAGCCATGGAAAGGTTCTGATTGTTTACCATTGCTTTCTTCATTGGCCAAAAACCAAACAAAAATCATTTTTTTCTTTCACTGCCAGTTCTTTCTCCTCTTCTCGACTCTTGCAGCGGCCATCTCCTCGGTCCATACACACCCCAGCTGCCTCCCTGCCATCGGCCACTGCAAGAACATGTTTAATACGAATGTCATGTCTCCTGGTCTTGTGCCATTGCAACTTCGTGTCTAGTTCCTGTCTGGGATCTGCTCTGTCACAGAGCTCAGAATTCTGATCTCTTACCTCTTATCCATCTCCTACCCAGACTGGGCACCATACACATACGTGTGAAGGCTACCCTCCCTCCTGTAGGAAAAGTAGAACACACTTTTAGGAGACTCTTGTTGATTTTCTAAGTTTTATGGTGGTGGGGTTTGCATGTGCTAGGCAAGTGCTTTACCACAGAACTATATCCAAGGTCTTTTTTTTTAACTTTTTATTTTGAGACAGAGTCTCACTAAGTTGCCCAGATAGGCTTTGAACTTGTGATCCACCTACTTCAGCCTCTTGATTGGCTGGGACTATAGGCCCGCACTGTTAGGCCTGGCTTGGAAGTTGTTTCAGAAGCCCTATTATCATAACAACAGCCTTCAAGTCTCCCTGAGTTGTAAGGCCGAATTCCATGCCTCTATCTCTTTTCATAAAAACACTGTTTAGGTTTCCCCTCAGTGGAATGCCAGCAGGGAAGAGACGGTATAAGGGGATAACACAAAGGAAATGGGACCAACACATGATTTGTTCATAAAGTGCATGATTAATAAAAAATCATTTGAAAAACAGTATTTCCATCTACCGGGGCCAAAAAGAAATTGCAGGGGAAGCAGTGACATGAGTGTTGCTCCCACTGCTAGCCTGACAGCCAGCTCCAGGGAACAGCAACAGACACTGTGATTCACTGAATCACATTGAATCAGAAACCCAGAGGCTACAGAGAGCATTGAACCAGACTGCTAACAGACCGGCCAAGGTTCCGGAACCACTGCCGAGGAGGGGTGGGAAGACTGTGGGAGCCACAGGGTGGGGAGAAACACCCGAGGCTCAGCTCCTCCCTGAAGATTGACTGTGACCTTACTTAGCCCACAGTGAATACCAATGTCCCTACTGAGAAGAGTCCTCAGGGAAAATGGACCAACACCACAGCCTCTGTAAAATAACGGAAGCCAACAAATTTAAATGAAACAGATCATGTTTAGTGGTATCTTGGAGTAGATAAGAACCATGTACTTGTGCCATCCGGACCCTTGGTTCTGTGGTGTGCATTTCTATAACGTTGGGACCTGGGAAGAGGGGGAAGGAATTGCTTTCACGGGTCTCGATACTGTATCCGTCAGAGGGGGACAGGCAGGTGACCATAGCGAAATGACAAAGCCTCGGTGATCAAAAAGCAGGGACAGGCTGGGCGGCCTTTAGGAACATAATCTTATAATGTGGAAGGATTCATACTGACACAGGATCCCGAGGACCCCATATTTGAGGTGTTCAGAAAGGGGCCAGGAAGTAAGGAGACACCTGGGAATCCACCCCCTTCTAGCAAGTTCTAAGAAGGAACTAAGGCTCCTAAAGGGAGTGGAAAATTCCTACAGGTTCATGTAAGGCCCAGCTGCTCCTGGCAGCTAGGGATCTCGATACGGCTCTCCGTGCCCAGGCTCAGGTGCAGTGTCAAGGTGCTGGTCCCTTGAGAGGTGAGAGGTCACCTGGCCTCGACCTCTGGCTGTCAGTACAGGGTGGAGTCGTGTGTTAGTTACTTTTGTGTAATTGTGACTCATCAGACTCAGGATTTCAGATGCTCAGTCACACTTCTGGATCCATAGTGAAGCCATACACCATGGTGGCAGGAGCCTGTGGCAGGGTGGAGACGCTCACATGATGGTGGCCAGGAAGCAAAAAGGAGCCACGGCAAGATACAGCCCCTGAGGACATTCCCAGTGGTCTGCTTCCTCAGCCACATTTCGACCACTAACAGTCTCTTCAAACTTTGAATCCAGTGGATTGAATGATAGCCGAGACGTCGCAGTTGGGCTTCCTCTCTTGAGCGTGGCTGCTGTCTTGGGCCTCTTCTAGGCCCCGCTGTCTCTCTCAGCGTCTCTGTGGGCTGGGAAACCACCACCGAGATGCCATACTGTTTGCACCGTTCAGAATTGTGAGCCAATGAAACAACAGCTCCTGGTATTTTGTTATAACAACCCAAAATGGGCGAGTATGAGAGCTCTCTCAACTCCCTGTCTGCCTGGCTGGTATTTCAGGTGGCATCTCAGTCCTCTGGTGGTGATCTGGTGACAGCAGGACCCGCGGACTAGGCAGGCACTCCACTCTGTGGTGGGAACGAGAGCGAGTGGAACAGAGCCAGGGAACAGTTTAGGGGAAGAACACAGACCAGACCGTCTGGGACTGAGTCTGCCTCTGCGCCTGCCTGAGCCCCTCCTTCCTGGGCTCAGAAGGTCTCTGGGGGTCACAGAACTCTCCTCAGGCCCGGTCCCACCTCGGCTCAGCAACACACATTAACCGACACTAATTATGCAAAATAATGGGTTTGTTACATTTTCGTGCATGTGTGTCGTTATTTTGATCACATTTCCCCCACTGCCTCTGGCCCTCTCATCTTCCCCTTTCCACTTCCATATCTTTATTTGAAGAATTTGATATTTGTTTTCTTGAATGTGGCTGCTTTTGTTTAATATCACGACCTCCAGTTGAATCCACTTTCCTGAAGATGACAGTTTTTGTCTTTATGGATAAAGCAACCACGTTTCTATCACTGAAAAGCTGGACAATAACTTTCCAGAAACACTGGAAAGAAAATGCAACGGGTCAGAGAAAACACTGCTCAGAATAACCAGGCGTGGTCGAAATAACACACAAAGCTGTTTACCCTGAGGGACAGGGAGAAGCAGACAGGCAGCCGCAGCAAGTACACGTTGGGTCTGGCGGGACCGTAAGTCTATCACTGGTGTCAGGGGAGCACGACTCACTCACTGTCTGTGGTGAGAAGCAGACACTTCCAGGTCTTTGAACACAGGGACAGTACCGTCAGCCACCCGTCATCCATGCAGAGCCCACTGACCCTTCCAGAATCTTCTGAAAAACCCTCAGCCAGATCCTTTCATTTAAAGTCATTTTTTCCCTAGCCTGTCGGACTAGCGCTGCCTGTGTGACTTCGGAGAGGTTTCTAAACCTCTTTGTGCCTCAAATTTTATTTGTAAAGTAGAATTAAAACTGAGACCCATCCCGGAGAGTAAAGATTGAGTGTAGAGGGCCTTAGGGGGAGACACCAGAGGGGACAGTTGGGGGGAGCAGACAAAATGCATAGTATACACGTAGGAAAGCGTCAATTATAAAAACCATGACATAGCTAAAGAAAGTCCCCGAAGCTTGCTAACAGTTCTAGAAATAGTAACTTCTGCAGGGCATCTTGCATGACATGGAACAGTTTTCAGGTCCACAGCAAAATCGAATGACAGATCCTGAGATGCTGTCCGTGATGTCCAACAGCCCTGCCGCAGTGGCACACTTGTCGTA
The DNA here is from genome assembly GCA_004024765.1 of Zapus hudsonius. Taxonomy (NCBI): domain Eukaryota; kingdom Metazoa; phylum Chordata; class Mammalia; order Rodentia; family Dipodidae; genus Zapus; species Zapus hudsonius. The sequence continues at coordinate 1,479 of PVHP010047681.1, read as the reverse complement.
ATGGGTGAACCTGCACTGACCCGTCTTTACTGCCCGGGGCCACCTGTGGACATCTGAAGAGTCAGAGAATGTGGAAAGACACATCTCCACAGCCACAGTAGTTCCACTGCCCTGAAGACACTCTGGGCGCCACTGAGTCGTCCCTCTATCGCTCCTCCCCTGACCACCTTGTCACTATCTCCATTGTGAGTGTATTTTCTGGAATGTCATATAGACGGACCAATATAGCCTGTCGCCTCCTCAGACTATGCATTTAAGTTTCCTCCGCTTATTTTCATAGTTTGATAGCTGATTTCTTCTTGGCACTGAACAATATACATTGTCTGGTTACATTCTTTTTAGTGTTATTTTCTTTCACAGTTGTGTCAGCTCTTAGAAAGCAGAGCCTTGAAAAACTGGGAAACCAGCCAGTTAGGTAAGGTCCCTCCCCCACCACACAGAATAACTATGCAAAAAAGACAGTAAGCTATCAGTCTACGTCAGTGTTAGCGTGACAGGACAGCCTGCTAAAACAGGGGAGGAGAGAACAGGCAGCATGACAATGACCTTGTGGTTGCCATGGAGAATACAAGCAGAAGGAGTGGGGCTGGCTGCCAGGTCCTGGAATGACAAGGTGGGAAGAAGGCAGCTAGGTGGAGGAGGGAGATGAGAAAGGCAGGGAGTGACAGAGAAACCAAGGAATGAAGGGAGAATGGGGCACGTGGAGATGAGGGTCAGAACCCAGGAAGGGCTCCTGACGCAGCAGAAGGGCCAGCTGTCTCCCTGAGCATTCAGAAGCAGAGCGCAGCCAGGTGAGACTGTGCTGTCGTGAAGGTGGGAAGGAGCTCACTGGGAAGGGCAGGTCCGGCCCTTGAAGGAGGAACAGGCTAGAGCCCATTCCTGCAGGAAGATGGAAGACCTCTGCTCCAGAACGCTAAACAGGGGATGCGCTCTGGGGGCCACGTTATCAGGTCGTGACTATGATTTGCCTCCAGACACGAGGTGGAGTTTCTCATGACAGACAGGCGTGCGGTGTTGGTAAAGAGAGGAGTTAGTGTTATGGAAGACATCTGGCTGGAGTGAGGGGTGGACAGGCTCCTCATTGTGGTTAGGTTGACAGAGAGATTGGGAATGACCATCAGGCAGACAGACAGAGGGAGAGACAGGTGGACAGATGGGCGTTCATCTGAAACCCGCATGTGCACGGGGGAAGGCTGGCTGACTGGAGGTCCAGCGCTTGGAGGCTTGGAGCAAACTGCAAGGAGTCATGAGAAGGGACAGGGCCCAGGAAACATGCATGGCCCCACTTCCTGGCTTCCCTTCTGGGTGGTTCTCACCCTTCCTGAGTCCTGATGAAGGCTAGCTCAGTGGGGACAACTAAGTCCTCGTTTATGGTACTCATCAGGAGAGTCTCTGCTTAATAAGATTGGGGATGAGTCCACTGCGTGCTGGGGATTCCATGGAGAGACTCTGCTGCTTACCTTTCCCCATGCTGGCCTC
>PVHP010047680.1:0-12793 GCA_004024765.1 Zapus hudsonius | reverse complement strand
TTCCCTATGGATCCTCCCTGATATGACTGTGGTGGCTCCTCTCTTGTCAGGATCTCATCCATCGGCCTAAGGTTGGTTGGTAAGGTTAGATGGGCCACATCTCTCTCGTTGTATCCTGAAAAACACAAACACATTAGGCTTATCCTGAGTTGGTTGAATGGCTGTGGCTATGGGTCCCTTGTTCATCCCGTCCTTCTCTTAATGCAACTTTATGTTTTATTTTGTCTTTTGTGGCCTGGTTGCTATGTGTTGGTACTAATGGTACTCTGGTGTGTGGATGTATCACAGTTTAACTATCCATTCATCCCCAGACATCTTGGTTTGTTACTTCCAGTTTTGGACAGTCAGAAAAACAATGCTGTATGTATCCATGTGCACTATGTAGTCAGGAGCTTTCTACTCATTTGGGTAATCCAGGAGAGTATTTGTTGGACCACATGGTAAGGACATGTTGAGTTTTCTACGAAACTGCCAAGCTGTCTTACAGAGTATCCAAACCATTTTGCATTTCCCCTGGAAATGAACAGGAATCCTGACTTGCAATATTCCCATCTGCTCATGGTGTTGCTGGCGGTTTGGCCCATCTTTATTGGGCATGTATTTGTTTTAATTTGTGATTGCTTAGTGTCCCATGATGTTGAACATCTTCTCATGTTTACTAATGCTCTGTGTGCTTCGATAAGACATATTCTTGTACATTGGCATAGTGTTAAATTAGAATGTTCTTCAATTTATTCCACTCCAAGCTTTCATTCATTTTGTACCCAAATGGGATGGTACTGTCCTGCTTTCCTGAGGAGGGACTTTCAAGACTGTGCTCTGCTGTCTGGGGACACTTATATCTTCCTTTTCTGGTAGCACCATCCTCTGCCCTCTGCTTCTCCCTGATCCTCTCATGTGGGCTGCTATTCTTCCCATGTATTACATTTACACCAGCTTCAGGGTCTTCTGCTGTCCTCTCTGTCCAACAAGTACTTATTGCTTTGCTTACAAACTTGCAGTTGAACTTCCATTTTGTTTAATTCCTTAGGGAATTGGTTCTTAACCTTAAGAAATCAAGATGATTCAGTTACTGTAATAGTGGCGTATGGATATTGTTTTTCTTGTGGTAATTATCAAAGTTATATTTTGATCACTATTGAGTCAAATGCTTGCTGTTTGAATTTTCCGGATAATACATATCTTGTCATTTTAATTGTACTGTTATTATTGGCCTATAATACTACACTATCCTTGCCTCAAGGAGACTCCCAAATTTAGTTTTTAACTGTAGCATAATTCCAGAATAGATTTGGAGAAATGTCGGATGAATTTCAACACCTCACATCATGAACTGAAACATAATGGTTTAGTCTTTTGAAAATTTTTTTCATAAGGGCAGCAGAGATAATACTTTCTCCTTGGTAAAGTTGCTCCTTTAAGGGTTAGAGTAAATACACGAGTGTGCTTGTAATCTACAAGATAATGCACAGAGGTATTACTTATATATTTGAACATTTATTTTCATGTATGTGTTTTAAAAATGGGTCTCAAAATGATTACTGAATTGAATACTCGCTCCTTGGTAGGTAGAATGTCTGTATTTTGATGTGTTCATATTAGTTATTTTCATTTGTAAGCTAGAGCTCAGACTATAGTGATGCCTTGATCAGATTCAGTAGCACCATTTCAGGTCTATTCTGCTTCTCAACACATCTGTATTCTATAGGCTGTGGGTGATAATCATTTTATACATTTAGGATAATAGTTTCACATTATCCAGTTTTAACTGATTGCTCACTTCAGCAGAGTAATCATTTTTGAATCTGTTAATGATCCCCTTTGATGACTAGAGACACAGCACAGCCTCTGAAGAATCTGCAACATGTAAATATCTGAGATTATTTTTAATTGTAAAAAAAAGTTAGCCATAAGAATCAAGGAGAGCACAAAACCACAATCAGTGTCATATAAAAGGTGCAAATTACCAGCTAGGAACATAATTACCTTGCAATTTCCACCCTTTATCTGTGTGTTGATAACTACTTCTATAATGTGAGTAGGATTTTTTTCTGTTCTTTTTTTTTCCTTCAGAGCAGATGCTTCTTTTTTGCCATGTGGAACTTGTCTATATGTGCCTGAAATTTCTTTCTTTGTGGCAGACATAAGTAAAGCAAAGCTGATTTTTTTTTCAAGATAACCGAGATCATTAATCTTCATCTGTCCTCATTTTCCGGACAGTATACATGCCACTCTATATTTATTTAGGAATCTTCCTTCCTCCTCTTTCTATTTCTCCTCAGCTCACCTTTTTTTTGCCCAGCCTACAATCATTCTATTAGAATCATTCTATTTCACCCAGCAGCTCAAATGTGTCAATATCAGCCATTATTTTACATTATTGGAAATGAGGTGATATATGATAAATATAGTAAGAAATTGGTTCAGAGACTCAAGATGGGAAGCCCTAATGGTACTCGGGGGCATTAACTTGATACTGCCTTTTGAAATTTACTGCCATTCTCTCTCCCTCTCTTTTCCTCTTTGAATACTCAATTCTAGGAACTTAGTACTTTTGTCTTCTATGTTAATTCGACCCTCCCAAAATTCATACACCATCTCTCTATCTGCACTAAATATTTAAGAAATGAAACAAAAACAGAGTAAAAATATTCATTTTCTTCATACATATACAAAAAGATGCCAATTGTGTCTTTTTCAACCATGAGCTGGGTTTGGAAACTCATTTGTTTTCCCTGCATAGATGAAAGTAAACAAAATAGTATAACCCTTCATACAACTCACTTTATATTGTGAGTTTTAAATTCTTGATTTTTTCATTACTTTCCTTCCCACGCAGTGTCCTCTTGACCTTAAATTATAGATCAGAACCGGAAATTCCATGCTGATAGGTATGGATCATTTTCAAGATCTGTTCACAAGTTGCACAAACTGACTCCCTCGGATGTGGAAAGGGCAGAGTAGGTCTTTCTAGGCTGTGCGCCTTTAAAATCTGTCCTCCAGCGCACTCGCTGCTGTAAAAGAAGACAGTGTTACAATGACCAGGACTGGAAATTGTCGAACCAAGAGCCACTGTAGATCCCCAGAATCCCTCAGAGCCTGATGGCATTCTTTGATTATTCTTCAATGGCCTGAGAAACAAAATGTGTGGGATAATGCCTGACATCAGACAAATAGAATCAGAGGCATGTGAGGGTGTTTAACTTCTACTTTATTCTTTCAAGAGTCATTTTATAGTTTATAAATGGCTCAGATGGTTTCTAACTGTCGTATGCTGTTCCATTGAAGTTTTATTTTTGGAACACTGTGGAATCATTGAGATGCTTTGACATAGAAACTTCTAAAGTTTCCACTTTGTGCAATTAATTAGGGGAAAGTTCTCAGCTATTTGACAAAGTTTACTCTATATCTGCTAAACATTGTAAAAATGAGTTTATAGTGTAGGTTCTAGTCATAGATACATTGGGGAAGTTTGGGCAATACTGAAATAGCAAGTTGTAAATAGGGAATTTTAATGCTTGGGAAAGTGTATAAACTTTATATAAATGCAGAATTTTCTCTCTATATAAGGGAACTTTGAATGCCCATGATTATCTAACTGGTAGCATTATCATATTCTAACAAGGCATTTGTCTTTTTAGACCATCAGTCATTTCTCCTTATTACATTCATATTTGTTTATTAATGTATAATTTATTTTTCACTTAATGATTTAATATGATTTCTTAAAATCATGTTTGTTCCTGTATTTGGCAATTTCATCATTTTACATGTATTTAAAAAAAATGTCACCCCCTCTACTGTTCTTTACCCCTTTCAAAGTATTGTCTTAACTTTTCATTTAATAATGCTTTGCAGTTAAATATATGTAAATCAGTTTTCTCATTTACATTTCTCTACATAATTTATCTTTCAACCTATAATAAGCAAGAACTCTCTCAGCTCATGATTTATGATCGTTCCCTTATTACAGATGTAAAATTGAGTCAAAAAACTCATAAATGAGCTTCTCCTAAGCAAAGGAATTAGCACACAGTACTAAGAGAAAATACAGATTTCATTACATAATAAAATTTTTGGTCTTTCAGAAATTCAATATTTTCCATCTCTGTTAAAACAGTTTATCTTGCCCTGGGAAAAATAATCATGTTCTTAACAATCTAGAAGAAGAAATGTCAACTGGCATACAATAGGAGCTCATTATATCATTGCTTCTATTATTATTTTTGCAAGATCAAATTTGACCTTATTTCAAGGCTGGCTAAATGGTGATTTCATTATCTAACCTTACTTATAGCTTCCTTGGAGGAAATAATATCTCTATTCCAGAATTACAATATGCTATCTCTCTTTAAAAGTATTTAATTTTACATGCATGTTACACATATTTATATATGTAGATGGTCTATGTATATCCTACACTATCAAAACCTAATACCTACAGCTGTGTGTGTTGAGACATGGCAAATCCCAGCCTTGAAGGCTGAGGTAAGAGGAAGCATGTGAGTTCAAGGCCAGCCTGGTCTACAAAGTAGGTTTTGCCAGCCTGAGTTAGAGTGAGACCTACTTCAAAAAACCAAAAAAAAAATTCAAAAATGCTTATTCCTCTACAGAAAAGAAATGTCTTAATTCATAATTTCTCCAACAATAGTGATTTTGTATTAGGCACTGAAAAAGTACTTAATCCATATGCCTTTTATTACAATATTACAATAAACCAGAGACATTAATATTGAGAATGTCAGTTGTCTACCACGACTGGTTTTACTTGTAAGAACAGGTGTCCCCTGTGTGTTCTGAAGAAAGCCTGGTGACCAGCATGAAGATGTTTTGAATAAATAGACTAGACCATGTGTACCCAAGATCTACTTTCTGCCATGCCAAGAGACCAAAATTCCTCTCCTCAGTTTATAGTTGAATAAAATAGTAAATCTGTCTGTTTAAACATATCTGCTCATCCAGTGGTGCACTGCTGTTGTAATTGATATTATAGCAAAGGTAAGCTACATCATCACTTTGCTGGGATGGCTTCTGGTTTAAGACCTAAGGCTCCATAATTTGCTCAAGTTCTTCTTAGTGTATCTAAATAGCCATTGCCTCATTAAGGATGGATTAAAGCCATTATTTTCTGGGTCCATGCACCTCAGGAATAGTGCTAAGACCCAGATAAGGCTGAAAAAAACATATTCACCATAATGAAAGTTTGCTCAACCTTCCTCCTTCCATTTACTAAGGTACCTATAATGAATGCATATCCCATTTTACTGATGAAAATTAATATTCAGGTATCTCGAGACCTTTACTAAAATCAATGTACCTGACTTTGGAGTCATCTTTACTTTCCTGATCAATAGCAAGTTTGTTCACAATGTTGACGCATGAAGTCTTCTATATTTCTCCTTCATGATGAGTCACTAAGTGTGAAAATGTTTCATGCCTACTGAACCACCATGCCCACTTCACTAATATAGAACTTCTGCATTTCTTCTGTGACTCATTCCCCTCTCTATTACTCACCCTTATGATTCAGATCCGTTGTTTCAAAGAGTGACACTTCCTATATACTGTACTGCTTCAATTGAGGAGAATGTAGCAAATTTCCCTCACAGGCTGCCACTTTCCCTGCCATGTCAAGGTGAGCATATCTGGGCACTGTTGAATTCTCCCCACCCCCCCTCACAAAAAAAATCTGCTATTTTCATTTCAACCATATGCATTGAAACAAGGGCACTAACACTTATTCCTCTAAGCTACAATGATGGCTGAGAGAATTTCTTCTCCTTTATACAGCCTTAGGGTGGGGTCTTACAACCCTTCCCCAAACTTAATGGCTTCCTGAGTCTCTGGAATTTCCTTCCTGCACTGCCCACACAGGAAAGGATGTTTACTTCTAGCTTATTTGAGCTTCTTTACATCCTGTCCCCCTACTGAGAGGCTGCCTTCCTATAAACATCCTCAGAGACCTACTCAAAATAATTAAAAAGAACCAAGTTGACAACAAAACCTAACCATCACAGATAGATTCACATATAAACGAGGCATCGAGGTAATTCTGCCATTGTGAACACGTGTGCACAGAGTACACTTCTTGGAGGTATCTTTCTTGGGTTTTATTGTGAGGTGTAGCCATACTTAGCATCTTGATTTGGAAATTAACCTATTATTAGTTTATGAAGTAAAGAAGCCATAAGCTGACAAGACCACCAATATAACAGAGAGGGAGAAAGAGAGTCCTGCAAGGGTTAACAACACCTATATTTGAGATGGGCTGTAATTCAACCATTCAACCTTTGTCTAGATATAGGAAGCCAACATATTCCAGTCAACACATATTATTTTTGTTGAGAATTATAATCATTTGAAAGATAGTTCAGATGACTTTCAGTATTTTGTTGTCATTGGCTAAAACTTTTCTAGGCTTCATCACGAATGGGAATGTCAGGGTCATATCTAACTTTATATAAATAACATATCTAACCTTATATAAATTATGATATCTGCATTCTACTCTATTTCTGCTGCTTTCCCAGGGGAAGACATTTTTTTTTTTACTAAAAAGTTTTAGCCTGGACATTAAATTCTAGGGTAAATTCTAAGCTTTGTTGAAAGTCAGCTAAACACTTTTCCTCCATTCATACAACATTGCCTTCATGTATAAGTGGCTGTGCCGTGTTGCAGTCCTTGATGTAGCCTGGTTCTTCCTGGACACCTATCTGCAGTAGGTGGGTACGTTTATACAACTGGATTCTAAAGTGGTGTCTCCGTTTCATCATTCTATTGAATATCTTGAGCCTGTTCATCACTAGCAATGGCTTACCAACTTTCTGACCATTGCCTTCCATAGGAACTGTGAACTTTCAACTGAGAATGATCTAATAATATCCACCAACAATATAAGAGACTAACTACTTGCCATGTTTCCATTACCAATTTTTGACCCTCAGTTTCATTCTTAGAAGCCTCCACTGTCATTTGCCATAAAATTATGGAAACTTTCCTTCATTTATGTTTCCAAAAGTTCTCAAGGTGCTCAAGTATAAGATGGGCCTTAACCTTTTGGTAACACTTTTTCTATGTCGCCAAGCAATAAACTTGAGTTATTTTGCGGGTAACTACCAGCCTGACACAAATGGGCATGTCTAATTTTATGTTCCATGTTTTATCTCTCTTACCTTTTGAGAATAGTTGGTTATACATTTTGAAATTATCAAATGGAACTGTACTAAAGCAAATTAGGAATAGGAGAAAACATTTTAAGGAGGAATAAAATAAGCTGAAGTGTCTTTGACTTAAATTGAAAGAAACCATCAGAGTTACCTATTAAAGTACAAAAATGTGGATATTTTATACTATCTTTTATACTTCATAGGTCAAAATTAAAATATTATATTTACGACATCATTTATTGGTTGACAATACAAGGTTAATGTTGGATATATGTAGCTGATAATTTATGAGCACAGGAATTAAAATGAAGCATAATGATATTTTGTAATCTGTTCAGGATGTTGTCTATAGGTTAGGTTGTTTTGAAATAAAACTTTCATCTCACTTCAAGAGAAGTGCTTTCTAGCTTCTGGTTTACAGGGTTCCCTGTTTCCCTGGAAACTCTGTTTTCTTGTTGAGGATTCTTGCATTTAGCATCTAGAAGAATAAGGAACATCTCCAGCAGGCCATCATTTCTGAATCTGTGTCAACAGATTACATGCAAAGAAAGCAAACTTTTTATCACCATGCCTATTATTTTCTAGGTCCTCTATATAGCAGAATGTATAGACCCATATTAAAAATTCAAATTTTTTCAAAGAAGGAAGCATCTTACATACATACTTAATACTTACAATATGAGTTAGTAGATGTAGGCAAAGAGCAGGAGCAGAGTGTAGAAAACACTTAAGATTGAATGATTCCTTATTTACTGACTATGGGAGAGATATTTTGACCAGAACATGAAAAAAAAGCTTATCAGAGAGCATGGGTCCTAGCAACATGACTGAGAAGGGTGTTGAGAGTGAAGTTTGAATAACAGGAAATAGTTCAAGGGTGAAAATTTTCATGACCAAATGATAATTCCATTTCTGCATGTTTTTGTTGTTTTCCTCGATACTGCCAGTAGGTACTATGGCTATGAGTAAGTGTATGGTCTTTAAATTTAGGTCAATGTCACAAAATGCCATGAACAAGGTGTCTGAAAATTCATTATGTTCTACTATAGGTTTCAAACATGGTTCCAGTAAGGTCGGGTTTTGATAAGCCTTTATAGATGGCTACTTTCTAGCCATGTCAGGCATGGCAGGACGATAGTTAGCTAACTCTTTAGCCTTAATTAACTCCCTAAGGCCAATATCTCAATAACATCACATTGAAATTAAGGTTCCATAAGGCCAGGGTCATAACAGAGTGTCAAAGTGTTCATTCAGCATAGTTTAGGTTGAAGGTTCAAGCCTCATGAGGACACACAGAAAGAGAGAGAGAGAGAGAGAGAGAGAGAGAGAGAGAGAAAGAGAATGAGAGGGAAAGAGAGAGATAAGTTTTCCTGTAGGAGAACTTCAAGGAGACACAACAGGCATTTGGCCCAATGTGAGAATGGTGGTTTATTGAGTGTAAGTTAGAATGATGAGGCTAAAATATGGTCTAGGAATATGTAATGTCCATATTTCATGAAGAACTGTGTCACATGCCACACCACTGCACTTGAAATTTGTGAACAAAACCTCTATGAATTTCTGAAGGAACTTAAGAAAAGAAGTTATGTATCAAGTTGCCTTTTAATGAAACCATAACAGGAACTCAGAAAGTTTAGAAAAATCTTTTTTTAATGATGTTAACTAGTCTACTCAAAGAATTCAAGTTAATTAATTTAAATGTAATTATTCTGGAACGTCATCTCTCTTTGCTTCTTAAAATTTATTGATACAACAAAATTAAGCTTTTATTTTGGAAAATTCCACATATATTAAAACATTTTAAATTATTTTATTGATATACTAATAGAATTATTGATAAAGACACTTTCACTTATGGTTGATACCAAAATTTACTGAGGTTAAAGCAAAGAATAATCTTGGGCAGGATATTTGAGGATTATAAAAGTTTTTGAAGATTAATTTGTTTTATCATGTAGAAGACCACACTTAGGTTTATTTTAAATTATGTTGTAACTCCCAGCTAACAAAAAATGTGGTTTTTAATACTATTCTATAGTTTCTTCTTATAAACCAAAAATGTGATAACTGTGCATTATGTGAAATTTACATTCTAATATCTTATTACTATCTATAGGAACATTACATTGAATGATATATTTGAAGGTTTTATTTTTTCAATAGATTTTTTCTTTATAAATGGTTTTCACATTTGAAAAAAAGACAGGCTCATTATACACTCTAAAATGGTTACACATCTTTAGCCTAACAAATTCGTGTTAGAATTGGTTTAGGTATTGCAGTCAACTTCTCCTTGCTGCTCAGAAAAGAACCCCCAAAAAGGCAATTTTTGGGAGGAATGGGTTTATTTTGGCTAATAGACTTGAGGACAATCTCCATTCTGGCAGGGAAAACCATGGCATGAGCAGAAGGTGGACATCACCTCTGTCCCAACACTGCAAACAGCAGGAAGGTGTGCCAAACACTAGCAAGGGGAAGCTGGCTTATAACCCCCATAAACCCGCCCCCAACAACACAGCTTCAACAAGTTCCAAAACTGCCATTAGCTGGGGATCAAGTATTTAGAATACATACAAACCTGAATTAAACCATCACAGGTGTGTTTTTTTAATCCCAATGATTATACACAGAGAAACTCTTATAGTGTTATGAGATAAAATTTTTATAATAACTGTACAATTCTGTGATAGTCATGATATTACCAGACCAAGAGTCACAGGCCATAAAGCCAGCTTTCCTTGTCCATAGATGGAAGTACTTAGTTTATAATTAATGAGGAAGCCAGGAATCTTCTTTCCAACTTTTGACCTATTGCTACATCCCAGGGTCAGGATAATACTGGGCAGCTTAAATTTTTCTTAATTTTTTCCACTCATGACCACTTTTCACCAGAGAAATTGTTTCATGATCTTGATATATGGGTATATAAAGTAGGTTTATAAATAAAGCAAATTTACTGATAATTATAAATTTATTGAAAAATAATTCTTCTTGTATGCACATGTTTTATCATTTTTAAAGATGAAATCAAATTTTCATTCTGATGAGAGAGATGTGCATGCTTATTGTTATATGAAGAAACAAATCTTGGTTGGATATTTCATACTGCAGGACACCCAGCATCCTCAATAATTTTAAATATAATTGATATTTTGTGTTTATAATCAATAATATTAAGAATGTTGTTTTGTATAAATACATAGTATAAAATGGGATAAATTGAATGGGGCATTTCAGAAGTTGATGGACATTCTCTCCTCACCCTATATTACATTCAACTTAACATTTTTAATGAGATTTAATTATTAAACTAATTTTATACTTACATGGAGTTTGAAAATTATTAGAAGTCTAATAAGCCATTCTATATCTATCAAAGCAGAATACTTAGTATGTATAGAGAAAGCACTGTGTTTCCCATCAGACAATAGTCTCTAATAGAATCAGAGGTGTTTCAAATAGTGTTCATTACTAGTGCGAGGTGTGACAAGATTCACAGGGCACATGGTGTGTATTGTGTGTTCAGAAACAAGGCAGCCATGAAGGAGTGAGATGAAACACGTGTGAGTGTTTCCAGAGACAATTCAGATTTCAGTACACATTTGACTTTCACTTAATTTTTATTTCTGTATATCTAGAAATCTTGTCCTGTAGCCAATTTTTTAATGATCCTTTGCCCCATGTTTGGTCAGTGATCTTGACCCATAATTAATGAAGTTGGATTTTAGACAATAAAGTTAACAGCTCATTTGAGCAAATAAAAATATAGACATTGGGCAGCACTCAGATGCAGAAGTGACTTGGAAAAGTACACTCTGAGTGTGAGCAGAAAGTGTGCATAGTGTGTACACAGAAACAAGCAGACCATTTGTTTGGCTATAGTTAGGTGATTTTCTCATCAGAGCATGGTGTGCCAAAAGGGCTTGGTGTATTTGAGTTGGTAGAATCATTTGGATTATTCTAAGCCTGGAAGTTTGCTTTGGCTAAAATAAATTGATGAACTGAGGCTTGAACGATGTCTTATTGGTTAAGGTGCTTGCTTTCAAAGCCTGAGAGCCCAAGTTCAAAATCTCCAGTACCCGTGTGAAGCCAGATGCACAAAGTGATACTTGCATCTGGAGTTCATTTGTAGGGGCAAGAGGTCCTGGTGCACATATTCACAATCTATCTCTCTATCTCTCTGTGTCCATGCAAATGAATAATATATTAAAAATAAAAAAGCAATATGATAAAGTGCTATTAAAGGTTATTCCTTAATCAGGAGTTGTGATTATTTCTTGCTGATTGTCAGATTGACAGTATGACCACATTTACAATCACTATGGAAACAAATCTCCAGTCTTGTCTGTAAGGGATTTTCTAGATTAGATTTGTCAAGGTGGCAAGACCCATCCTAAGGGTGGGAGAGAGGCACCATCCCAGTGGGTTTTATAGGAAGGGGTGAGCTGGTTGATTGTCAGCACTCATTACTCTCTTCACTGTGCTGAATATGACCAGCCCCTGACACCCTGCCTTCCTCACCATGATGGACTCTTGCTTAGCACTGTAAATTCAAGCAAACACTTCTTTCCTTAAACTGATTTTTGTCAAAAATTTTGTCCTACCAACAAGATTTCGACTTAAAAAGGAATATGATTCAGATTGTTCACTGAACATGTTAGGTTTCTGTTCTTATGTAGAAACATAAAAGGTCACCCAATATTCAAGTGTGTTACCTAGGAACAAGAAGTGTAAAATTACGTTGTGTGTTACATAGAAAAACCAGGTGCAATACAATGTCAAGCCCATGATCTTCCACTTCTTTACTTAAATTATGATGACTCTATTATTTAATTTATTTGATGAGGGCTGTAGCTGTTTGAAGATCATCTTTGACAGAAGTTAGAACAGCAGTTGGCAGGCCATGAGAACAGGAAATTACCTCCCCTCTCCACCAAGCTCTGGGGTAGAAGATCTGCCTCCTTGTCTTGCAGCCTAGAAAGGAGAATAAGAAATGTGATGGCCTGTGAGGGGCGAGAGGGAAAAATGACTCCTAGAGTTGCATAGCCTGGCTTCATACCCAGGATCCTGTGAAATTTGTTTTGTCCTTTCGTACCCTGTTGCCTGCAGAAGCAAGAGACACTATGACAGCTAGTGAGAACATCAGGAGAAAGACAAAAATAAATAAAGGTGTTAGACATTTGAAGCTTACTGGCACATTCTGTCATTATAAAAAGAGCCCCATGTATTCATTTTAACTTCTGATGCCCATCTCTTTCAGTTGAATACCTCAAATACCCAAGAAGGGATTTCTCTTCTCTTTTCCCCTTCTCTTTGTATCACATGACATCGATTTGGGGAGGCATTGGTTTTGACCCGAGGAAATAGAGTCACAGAATATTATTCGAATGGAAGTTTCTTCGTATGCAGTGAGGATAACAGCACAGAGGAGTCATGTTCTCCCAGAAGTTACCTCAGACTGAGGAAAACACTTAACAAAGAAACCTTGTGTGTGATCAGGATAGAGCAGAAGGAGAGGTGGAAGAATTGTTCAAATGCTCCCTGAGGCGTTGAAATGATGTCCTGCTCAGCCTCTAATTGGCGTTTTGCACAGACACTGTCTATGATTCTGATGGTCATGGCCAGGT
>PVHP010047679.1:0-12808 GCA_004024765.1 Zapus hudsonius | reverse complement strand
TCCCCCGGGGACACTGCGTGGCCTCTAGTTCGCCATCATGAACCGGAAGCCATAAACTTTACTATGATAAATGACAAAAGTTTACATAAACTTATGTGTATGGTATGTCAAATTTTTGTTTAAAATCTTTTGACCAAATCTTATACCTGTTAGAATGTCTATTAAATAGATATATAAGAAAATAACATGTGTTGAGGACATGCCTATGTAATTTGCTGAGAACACTCAGAGGTTTTCATGGTTTAATCATGTGATCTCATGGTACAATATTATAATGAAAAATAGTTAAATTTTTAGAAGCTTCCTTTAAATGGCACTAAATTGGGTCTTATGGTAGGTGAACCATTTATAAGAGAAAAACTGGTAAATCTTAAAAGTCCTTCAGGTGGGCCTCTGAAAGTTTGTAGATATAAAACTGAAGTAAAATTCTATCATCAACTTCAAAACAGTTGACTATGTAGTGGTGTCAGATAGGGACTAGCTGTGGGCCTCACCCACTACTCAGAGTAACAGGAAAGCTGGGACACAAATAATGTGGCATCCAATCATTGAAGTTCATATTGGAGGTGTACACACACACACACACACACACACACACACACATATATATATATATATATATATATATATATATATATCCATGAACACATCAATAATAAAAGTCAAGTTGAAAAGGGCCTGATGTTTCTAAGCCTGTCGATTTACATAGTTGAATTAGAGCTGGCGTAGAAACCACATGCGATCACACAGTTAATATCCGAATCAGCAGTCATATTTGGAAATCAAACGGTGACCCCAGGGACACAGTTCATCATCACCAAATAGCTTTTTGAATATCATTTCTTATGAAATATCAGTATGTAGAAATTCTCTCATGTTTACTTTGATGTATGTGATGGCCAAGGTATGGTTGGTTCATTAATTTGTAGCCTAAATTTTGAAAGATGGTTTATTCACTTTGTCTTTTGTGGAAGAGAACACTCAGCCTGTTAGAAGTTCTGAAGAGCTTCACTGGAACTCATGGTTATACCAGACCCACTGGCTTTCCGTCCCTGTAACAATACAGCATTGCACTGAAGAGAAATACATTGTGATTTCTTTTATTTTAAATTTATCTTTATTGTTCAAAATTAGATACATTGATTGAGCAAATATTATGCTTATATTCCCATTTTCCACCTCCCTGTCCCCAATCCACTGGGTATCCTCCTTGAGTGGCACACTGGATCAATCCATGTGGCAAAGGGTTATGGATAGCATAGGAGGCATCAAGGTTGCCCCTCTTTATGTGTTGTAGTTGAGGGTGGTAATGTATCTGGGTAATCTCTCCCACCATGGCTCTTACAATCTTACCGCCCCCTCTTCTGCTCAGTTCCCTGAGTTATGGAGGGAAGTCTGTTTCATTGTTGTTTTTGTGAACTTAAGAGTCTCTGAGCTTCTACTTTAAGTTGTGTTGGAAGTCATTTGTGTCTTGTCTCGCTGACCTATTCTGGGTTGACTGATTGGCTGTGGTTATAGGTCTCTTACCCCACCACTGTCTCAAGTGTTTCACTTGGGGCCTACACGATAGGCCTGAGATGGTTCATCTCTTGCTGGGATATCAGCCTTCAGCCTACGATTCATGGGTGGAGTTGGAATGACCACAGCTCTCTCACTGCCTTCTGAAAAATACAAACAGAATCTCCATCAGAGAGTGAGATCCCTGTAACAATGAAAGCATTGCAGTGAAGAGAAATACACTATGATTTCTATCAGCATAATTATTAAATTAAGAAGAAACTAAGAGGCAATGAAATGCCTCTACCTGGGCATCTCTGGCATTTTTTATAATTGCCATAAATTTTTCACTGAATATTTTTGACTCCTCAAGCTTTCCTGTCTGTCTTTAGAGCATCACTGTGATACACACACACTCTTCACCACTCCCTCCTGTCAGATCTCAGGGAACTGGTGTGTTGCAAACACCCTACTATAGCCTCCACCATATGCTGTTTTCACATTCGATTTTCACATCTCTATCCCCCCTCTGTATTTTCATTTGTGACATCAGCTACTAGCATTGTGACTAGCATGTAGTTATTATTTTGTTTAGTTGGGATTATGAAGGATGAATTTTAAAGTCACCAGTGATTTTGTCTAAGTCATATTCATACTTCTTTTAGAGCATATGGAAATTAGAAGAGTGTGAGTAATTTAAGAGAAAATGTTTAGATTAAATGTTAAGATAGATGTCTCTTTTATTTTCATATCGTTAGCACTGTTTTAGCCTTAAAGCACTTTGAGGTATAGCAACTGTGGGATATTTAACAACAAAATTTTGCCACATTATAAAAACAAACATTTGAGTGTAAAGATGATATTTACAAGTTATGCGTGTTTCTTCTCATATTTTCAGGCATCTCTGACAGGTAAGAATAAGAGTGAATGCCATTTGGAATCAAGTGAATACTTTCTCAGTTGCTGGTTTGCTCCAGAGTACTAAGTGCATGGTTTTGTTTGGTTTGGTTTTCCTGCCAGTCCTTCAGTAGTGATTGATGAATGAGGACTTGCTACTCTGAGGTGTGGGCAGCAGAAGTATTACTGACACTAATTCACTTGCTATAAACTTCATCTATTTAAACTAGACTAAAATTCACTGGCTTTTAGTATATTTGGCATTTCAATCATCATCATAATGAAAGTGAACGAATTCTTTTTTCTTATTTGAGATACAGTCATGTAGGCCAGGCTGACTTCACACTTACCATGTAGTCCAGTCTGGACTTGAACTCCCAATCCCCTTGCTTTATTCTCCCGACTGCAATACTCTCATCAAAATTTAGACTACTTTCAGCACTCACAAAACAAAGTCCCTACACTTAGCGCTAACTCCTGTTTTTCACCAGAGGCTTTCCACTGTCCCACTCTGTGCTCACTCATGAAGTTTCTGTGTCTATAGGTTTGCCCATAGGAACCACACAAAGTGTTTCCTTTGTGACGTTCCTTTCACTAAGTATAACGTTCTCAGGGTTCATCCATGTTGTAGATGCAAGGAATCCCCCACTGCATGGTTGTATCATGCACCTGCATGCATTCAATGTCAATGTGGGCCTCTGGTGGCTTCTACCTTTTGAATGCTTAGAAAGGTGCTGAAAAGCACATTCACATACAAGTTTTTAGCATGTACACAATTTTCATTTCTCATGAGTAACACCTAAAAGTAACATTGCTGGGTCATATGGCAATTATTTAATTATTTGAAGAAATGACTATTTTTCAAAGTATCTGTTCCATTTTAATATTCTCATCAGCAATGTATGAGATTTCAGTTTTCCATATCTATGACAATTTTAGGAGATGATTTAAATAATATTTCCAATGGAGTAGACGAATGTAAGATCATTTTTGGTAATGACTAGAGAGCTCTTTATAATTTAATCTGGAAAATGGAGTTACTTTTGTTGTTTAGTAATAGCTGCCATCATTTTTGAGTGATGACTATTTACTATGTATTAACCTAAGAGTTTTACATGCAATAAGCCACTTAATTCTTGTAACAACATTGTAAGATAGATAATATTTTTATTTTAAAAATGTCAATGTACAGCAAGGTTAAGTGACACAGTAAGAAACTTGAGAAGCAGCCTGACTTGGGAGCCTCTGGGTTTGAACTTGCCCTCTACGGTGTTGAGTGGTACATGCTGAGTGGTTTAGGCTGTGCTGAAGTGCAGCAGTGTTCCCAGACTGGCATGACTGGGGAGATGTGTCAGAGTGGCTCAGTTCAGGTGTGAATTCTGGTAGAATGCCCAAGAGTTTATGCTAGTAAGTCCACAGTATGTACTGTGTAAGTTTTCTTGCAATGGAAATGGAGCAGGCTGTGCAGAGTAGCACATGCCCATGATCACTACTTCAGGAGCATATGACAGGAGGACTTTCTG
Source organism: Zapus hudsonius (assembly GCA_004024765.1). Taxonomy (NCBI): domain Eukaryota; kingdom Metazoa; phylum Chordata; class Mammalia; order Rodentia; family Dipodidae; genus Zapus; species Zapus hudsonius. Next base: position 8,891 of record PVHP010047679.1, on the reverse strand, counting down.
GGCTACATTGTGAGATACTGTCTCCAAAAAGCAGAAACAAAACCAAGAAGAAAGCAATAACAAGACAAACAAAAACAGAAACCTGTATACAGCCAGGGTCTGCGTTCCCTGGTGAGTGAAATGAGACCGAAGAAAGGTTTTAAGGAAACCTGTATTACCCCTGGAGACAAAGCCTACATGTTCATGGGGATGCTGTAAGACGCAACTTCTTATAGTCGGAATAAAGTACTTAAAAAAATTATCCTCCTGCACTCTTGAAATATATCTCTACAATAAAAACATCTAATTTTAAAATACACCTTTCAGTTCTCTGGTGTTATGTGTCTTGGCTACTGTAATTCAATGTTGTTAAAGCTATTTTAATATAAAATAATTAAAGCGCTATAAAAATATCTATCTGGGTTAATAACATGTTAGTGCTTTGATATACAGTATCTAAACATAAAGTATTATGAACAGATTGCTGAATTTAGAAAATTGCTTTTTTAGTTGGTAACATAGGTCCATGGATAAGTATTGCTTGTAGTTAGAATGTGGTGGGCTCAGCATCATCCTCTTCCTCCTTGTCCTTCTACAGTTCTTATCTCTTGTTCTAATAAAATAATCTAGGAATACAAAGAATTATATCATTGTTTATTTTTATTATCACTGCATTTAGTGTCTTTAAACTTACATTGTGACTACAAAAATTACTTATTAATTCCCCATTACAGTAATTCTAGTGGTCTACTAACCAGTTTTTAACCAGTTGAGTCCACTTTTCGTTCTGTTGGGGGAAAAAAGAATTATAAACCATCCGTTTGGAAAATAATTATAAAAGTCATCCACTTGCTCACTTCTTCGGAAGTGTATCAAATAGGGTTTATAAAGGTGTTTAATTCATTGACTCTTACATGCTATTCTGTCATTTAGAAGCATGTGGTCGGATCTGACAGATTTAGAAAAGATTGGGAAAGTTGAAATATAATGCATTCAGTACAACTTTGTCAATGTAATACTTTAAATTCTTGTCTTTCTTTAAATTTATCAAAGTCTTAGAACTACATATTTAACCTAGTCAATTTATAAAAGATGCTTCTATTTTAGACAAAAATGTTAGAAATTAATGTTCCAGTAGAAAATGAGCTCACATCCTCATTTTGTTATATTCGAAATCTTACACTGCAGTGGGTAGGAAGTTGGGGAAGATGGGGGAGGAAAGGCTAGATAAGGAATGAAACTTTACCAGGAGTTTTCTTCCTGGATAAAATAAGGCACTGTCCCCTTCATTTTGTTTTCAATAATGACTTTAGTTCTAATCTCCTGATACTCCTCTGAGAAGGAATCACTTCTTTGGTAATTGCCAGGGATGGAAGAACTGACATAACAGACCTCACCATACTTCTTAATATCTGAATTCATAACACCCCAATCCAAGTGGCACAACACCGGCTGAGTTGAGAAAAACAGACTGTTCCTCATGCCAAACCTTACCCTGCCGTGAAAGAAACAAAGTCTACTGTAGCTCAATATGCTGGGTATCCAATAATTCAAGTTGCCCCTTCCTGACACCCTGCTACAATGCGGCACAGGGACGCTGGAGGGAAAGGGACTTGTAAGTGGGAAAATATGACTCATCCTACAGAAACCTTCCTCTTCACCCATCAGCCATAGTTATGTTTTCAGGAATATTTGATTTTAAGGAAGGATATGTGAATGCTAGGTGGTAAAAATATCGCTTTCCCCAGCACATCTTCTTATGCCAGGGATGGCACAGTGCAATGTGGAAGTCATTTTTATGAGGAGAGAGATGTGGAACCCTGAGGCCCTTGTTTCTGCTGCTTCTGGTGTACATGACAGGCAAGCGACTTTCCCTCTCTACTCATTTTTCTTTGTTTTATAGGTAGAAATAGTAAATGCTGTCCCAATTATCTCTTCTTGCTGTTGTGCAGATTAGCTGAGATAATGTCTGCAGAAGCACTTTGAAAATTGAGAGTGTTATCTCAACAGAAGCTACCATTATCAGTAGAGCAGACACTTTAGATCAATTACCATGTACTCTAAAGCATAGTGAACTGGAACACAAGCACACACACACAACTCTTACTGAAAGAAAAGAAAGAGGTTGAGTTTTTAGTTAGCCAAATATTAATATTATACGGTTGAAACTGTAAACACAACAATTTTAAAGACATATGTTGGGCTTTAAGTGAGAGCCAATACCTATTGAAATTGGCAGTGTGCTAGGCTGTCTTTTCAAGACTTTCTCTGTATTCATTTGGTTCTCATAATGACCTTATGAAGTAGGTACAATTTTCTGTTTTGTGTGAAATATACTAAGCAACAGAAACTGTGTGACACAGTTGTAGAAGTCAAGGAAGGGGCAGATTGAGGCTTCAGACCCAGACATGTGGTTCCAGAGGCCACCAAACACACCTGTGGCCAAATAGATATTGTTTTTTTCTTGGTATATGCACGTGTTGGTGTGAGTGTGGGCTCACTAATGCAGAGATCAGAGAGCAGCTTCAGGGATAGATCCTTATTTGCAACAGGGTCTTCCACTGTTGTTCATACTGCTTTAGCCATGCTATCTGGCCACAAACTTCAAGAAGATTCTCCCATCTATGCCTTCCTTCTCTCCCTAGGAAAGCTACAGCATTCCTGCATTCTGGGACTTGGACTGAGGTACTAACACTAGACCAGCAAGCACCTTATCCACTGAACCATCACTCCAGCCTTGACACATAGATTCTTAATTGTGTTTTCCTCCTTCCCATACTGTAAATTCCACTAAGTAATTAAGGAAGAAACAATGGGGAGACTTAGAGGAAAGAGGAAGGGAGGTTCAGTGGTCATTTTTCTGCAGGCCCACCTCAGGCCATATGTAATGTCCTTAAGTGGTTGCTATCTGTGCGTCCTTACCAAGGACAGGAGTGAGAGCCCTCACCCTGCTGTCTGTCTCCAGCCTGGGATGCTGGGAGCATGGGGGGGGGGCTTGCATGTTCCAAATTGGCTAAACGAGGTAAACGGCCCTTCTCCCAACTCAACCAGGAAGGAGTGGAAGGACTGAGAATAAGACTTTTGAGTTCCTTTCACTTTTCCTCATAGTGAGCACACACATTTACATGATCACTTGATATTACCTTGTGTCTGGTTCTCTAACCTCCTCGAGTCATTCTTTTATATCTAGTCTTCACAAACCCTCTCTTCTCGATCTCCTTTTTTTATTAACCCATTCCATAAAATTTTATAGTTTTGATTCATTAAATTTGTATTTGATACTTTTTAATAATTTCTGATGATCAACGTATCTGTCCTAACTTTCCACTTACTGCAAAAATAGTTTTGTTTCACTTCATTAAGCATGGTTCACTAGCTGCTTTAAAATTTTGTCTTTTCATTCCAAAATTAGAGTCATCTCAGGATTTATCTCTGTTGCTTTCTTTTTCTCTGGAGAATATATTGTACCATTCTGGTTCTTTGAAATGTTTGAATAATTTTGTTATTGTTTCACAAACATTATGAATGTAATTTGAGGGGATTCTTTTTTTTTTTTTCCTCATGACAATTGTTTTGTTTTTGTTTAAGGAGACAATGTTTTGTTTGGACTTAAATAGAAGAAAATGAACTAGTAATAGTTTTTGTTTCAGGCTAAAGCTTTTGTGTTTTGTTTTATAATAAATATTTTAGAATAATTTTAGTTTTACAGAAAAGGTTGCTCAGATCATGTAAGAAGTTCCCATGTACCCATGCCAGTTCCCACTATTTTAATATCCTACTGTGTGATGCTGCATTTGTTAGCATTAACAGGCTAAAGTTACCAAGTCCAGACTTGATCTTGGTTTTCTCAGCTTTTACTGACTTTTGTTTTTCCCTCTGTGGCTCCAGTCCAGGATAACCCACTGCATTTAGTTTACGGCGTCTCCTTAGGCTTCCCTGGGCCCAGCAGTTTACTAGAATCTTTTTGTTTTGATGACCAGAAATATTGAGGCAGTGGACAGGTATTTTTAGGAATGTTTGTCAGCTGGGCTTTGTCTGAGATTCTTCTTGAGCTTAGAATGTGGTTCTAGTATTTCAGGAGGAAGTTCACAGTGGAAAGGGCCCTTCGCATCACCTCTTAGCAAGGATGGGCTTCACCTTTAGCTGTTGACATGCACCTCTCCCCTCGTAGATGGGTGTTTACCAGGCATGTGAAGGTGTGGTGTGTTTGTCTTCGTGTTGCTTCTTTCAAATAGAGGACACTGACTTAGGAGAGCTCTCAAATGGGAAGAAGAAACATCCTCACCAGGGAATTTTGACAATATGTAGATAATTTTTAATTAAAAGCCTGTGCTTCTTGTATTTACTGGGCCATAGTGGAGCTAAAGTCTACAGAGTCCAGAACATTCTTTCCTTTGGAAGACATGCCTTTCCCTCAGTGTGAGGAGCCTATTTATATGCTAATGATAATTGTCTATCTTAGACTTTTTGTGCATTTCCTCAGGTAAAATGTTCAGATCTCATATGATGGTCCATGACTCTTGACAGTATTTGTTCATCAAATTTGGAGAGTCTGGAATTGCTGACGATTAGTTTAACTTAAATCACCTTTATCCCTTAGAAATAATCACTCCAAGGAGGGAAATGACTGCTAGGTGCTCATTGGTTAATGCCCATTCTTGAACCAGTCACTGAACCAATGACATGGAGGATGGGATTATGTTGATTACTTGGAATCTATTCCTGGAAAATGTGAGTCAGTCCCACCTAAATCACACAACTGCTATCAATGCAAGAGTAGAGTGACTTGTGGGAAGGCAGCGGGAATAATGTAAGGATCATAATTTTTGATGAATGACACTGAGCTTCTATTTTTATAACTCAAAAACCTTTACCCTGGTCAGATTGTACAAATAAAATGGCCTTGATAGAAATCTAAGCACTCATCAACCAATGATCCTCATCCGTCTCCACTCGAAGTTCTTTCTGAGCCCTCGACAGGGCTGATATGAAAATAAATAAAGTGTCTTGCAGTGCTTAAGAAGCAAGTTTGAGGCCAGCTTATGCTGCAAACTGAGACCTTGTCTCCAAAATCATTCAGTACATACATGCATACTTACATACATACATACATACACACATACATATGTGAAAACAGTCTGCCTCATAGTTTTCCTTGTCAGTACATTATTGTGTTTATTGATGATTTGCTTCATGGATGATAGCATTTGATATGGTGATTACTTCTGATGTGATAGGGCCATTAAGACACTAAAACAACAGGATCAAAGCCAACATCAACTAAACAACCTGCAAACTTTTAATCTCAGAAAAGAGACTAGTCAAATTTTCTCCTATCTTTTTTCTTAGAAGGTGTTGGTCCATGATGAAGATGAGCAGACACCAGAAAGTTTGGCTACTTTACCAGTGTTTCCCGTATCCTTTTGACTCTGCCTTCCTTAGGACCCAGACAGTGGGTCCAACTCAGGCTGCGGTCAATATCCCCTCAAGGTTTCAATACAGTTTTATTTCTCCACCTCTGTTTCTGAGGTGTGGAATGAAATCTATTTAAAAGCACACGAAAAACACATTTTTCTCTATATTTAGTATTTTTTTTCATGAATTTTCCTAATTCAAAACACTTTGTCACTTGCAGCTCTCACCTTTTCTAAATATTTTCCACGAAGGTGACAGATGTCAGGTTTTATTCTTCTTGCATCTTTTCTGCCACCTGGTCTATTTTAGGATCATTTTCATTTCATTGTATCTTATCGCCATTGTTCCTTCTGACTTGAGTTCTCCGTAGAGGTATTGTTTTTTAAATCCATTTTCTTCTGCTCACCTGTACAGAGAACACCAGAATAACAGTTTGTGTTGCTGTTAATCTAAGGAAAAGGAAGATAAGAGGGTATGAAGCACCCTACTGTAGGAAGGGCTGCACTTTAGAATAAGATCAAACTGAATATGAATTTTTTGAGGTAGGGTCTCGCTCTGTGAATATGAATTTTGATGTCATTACAAAGAAATTGATGTCCATAGGTGTTATAGTCAGCTTTCTCATTGCTACACAGAGAGAACCCAACCAAAAGCATCTGATGGGAGGAATGGGTTTATTTTGGCTGACAGACTGGAGGGGAAGCTCCATGATGGTAGAGAAAATGATGGCATAAGCAGAGGGTGGACATGACCTCCACCACAGCACTGCAGACAGCAGCAGGAAGGTGTGCCAAATACTGGCAAGGGGAAGCTGGATCTAACACCCATAGGCCCACCAGCAACAACAGGCTACAACAAGGTTCTAATACCCTAACTGTTGTCAAGTGAGGATTGAACATTCAGAATACATTCATTTGTGGGCACACCTGGATCATGCCCTGTTGTGTCAGGATAGTAGTGAGCTGACCAGATCACTGAGGGAGCCAGCAAAAACATGACATGTAGTACATATAGGTGCCTGATTAGTATTGGTTCTATAGTTATTTTTATTCAGTTATGAAGTGGGTCATCTCACAGTTGAATGGAGTCAGCATTAGTGCTGCATTTAAAGGTGATGTAACAGTAAACAAACACTAGTGCTGCCCTTGAGGAGTCTATCATCTTTGAAATTAGGTCAAATTTATCCCTTGGTCAAGTCACATACAAATACTTCTTTAGTTTGATAGTTCCTATCTATGAACTATCAATATGTTTTAATGTGTCACACAGCATCATCCACAGGTGAGTCAGCCTTCAAGATCATGCATCTGAGACTAGAGGAGACTGGGTTAATGTAGTTACAAAAGCCCAGTAAGTACGCAAAAGAGGGGAATGTTGGAGCACAGATCCTCCCAGCTCTGAAGGATGCTTTTTCAGCCTTTGCTACCGTAAGTCCCTGAGGGATGTGTCAAATATTTTTTTAAGACATACAGACAGAGTAAATGCTGCTGGAGGATCGCATAGGCATTTCTATATACCAGACACCTTCCTGGAGGAGGTCAGACTTGAAATAGACTGTGGATGAGGACAGGATTCAGAGGAAAGGATGACAGAGGGAGGAGGGCAGGCACAAGGCAAGTCAGCAGATTTCTGTGATGTGTTTCTCTGGAAGGGATTTAATGAGAACCTGATGTGGAGTAGGGGGAGAGGGATGGACAGGAAAAGGCAAGTGGATGTAAATAAGTTAGAGAGGTATAAGACCAAGTGGGAAAACTGTAGGTTAAACACTGAGTCTTATGGGAAAAAGGGGGCAATTAAGTCATTAACTTTAACAGAAACAGTAAGCAACTTTCTCCAGAAAAAGAAGTGGTGTCTTTCAGCCAGGATCACAATGTCCAGAGCTCTTAGAGCCCTAATTTGTCCTTATCATGATCTACACAGTAGCTTGAGTTTTCCTGTTTCTTGTTGGTATGCACGTGGGGCTCTGAGATGGTCAGGGCAGAAATGCTTCTAGAGACTCTTGGAAATCTCATGATTCCAATCAAGCAAGTGTTCTGGTTGATTCCTTCTGTTTTTCAGGACAGATGTCAAGGCACAATGTAATTTTGGTTTGCAGGTCACAGGAATATGAAAGGAAACTTTTCTTTTACCAATTATAGCTGTACAATATAAAGTTTTCTCTTTTGAGTGAAAGAAAAGACTTTCCATCCACTGTAGGGCATATGGGTTCAGAAATCTTGCAATCGCCATCAAGGTCTTGGAGTAACTAACGCTCGCTCCCTTTTTCTCGCCCTTCCCATTTTCTTGGTTAGTGTTTGTCAGGTTCAACTCCAGCCATGGTTTCCCAGTGGAGGTCGATACTGACACCAGCATCGCCCAGCTCAAGGAAGTGGTTGCTAAGCGACAAGGAGTTCCAGCTGGCCAGCTTCGAGTGATTTTTGCCGGGAGAGAGCTTCTGAATGAACTGACAGTGCAGGTGAGTCTCCCTGGGTGGGTGGTTCCCGAGCTGGGCAGCCGCCACCCTGTTGCTGATACAGGCTCACTGCAAGTCTGACATTCATGCCTGGGATCTAATAGAATAAATAGCGCCTGGGGATTCCTTGAACTTTACTCCACACTGCTTCATTAATTCTGACCTTCTTAATTATGCATTGAAACAGCAAGCAGGAAGGATTGAAAGAACTGTGAGTGAGGAGAGAGAGACAGAAGCCAGGAGCTGGGCTTAGTGAATAAATGTTTACTGACTATAGAAGCAGCTAGGCACAATTTCTGGGTCTGTTCAATTTCTCCCATACTTACTCCATTTGAATCTTAATGAAGAAGAGTTCCAGTAAATTGTTCCCAACTGGGTTGCTCAGCCACTGCTGAGAGGGATTTGTAACCCGACTGTGACCCCTGGAGGACAGTCAAGGCTGCTGCTACGTGCTGAGGAGCAGGTGCCAGCTCAGTCCACTCCCACCCCCACACACACACCTGCAGAGAGAAAGGGCTCCCTGAGCTCCATGGTAAGCCTCAGATCACACAGAAAGTCCATCTTTGCAGGAGTTTCCTCAAGCTTCAGTGAAGTTGTCCCTGACACAGGCCCAGGAGACACTACTGAGTGGGTCTCTGCTGTCCTGCCCAGGGCTTCCAGGGCACTGGCTGGTTGCTACTGCAGCAGTGAAGCCCTTTCCTGTCCCCTTTGCAGGTCCTTCATTGGGAGCAGTGATTGCTCTAAGAACATGAGGAAATGATTAGACATTTGATGAGCAGGCCCATTCCCCAGAGGGAGAGACTGGTGATTTGTGGGAGGGTCTGCAGGAAGGTGAGCACATGTGAGTGCATGTGTGCTGAAGTCACCCTCTCTTAAACAGCACCCCTTCATTGTGCTCATGTTCACAGCTGTGTGGGGAGCACTGCAGTACTGAGGCTGAGTGTCAACTCCCCAGTCCTGTATGTCTGCAACACATCCTGTCTCTGTGGGTGCTGAGCTGTGGTATTTAACTGCTTGGTGAAATGTTTCTGGAATGTGGATGGGG